>CANYBF010034156.1:0-36334 GCA_948192965.1 Dalechampia spathulata | reverse complement strand
GATAATGAACCTTAAGACATTTAAACTTAATACAATGATTACTTAAGTGTTAGAACTCAATGTTATACTTAATAATAAACACTTAAGACATGATTTAGGATTAATGTTACATACTTGCATAAATCAAGCTAAACCATATGAGTACATACCAAATATATTATATGTATGTCAATATATATATATATATATATATGAATTGTGTACGTAACTATGCCTTGAATGTAAGAGAAAGAATGCTATGAAATGGAATAGTGCTTCAATATTCATTATGGATGAAAGTTGAATAATGTTATATATATGCTTAAATATGAATATCTTTGATTGGTAAATAATTGGAAATATGGATGGTTATACTTAATAGACTTGGAATGGAAATGTTACAGGTCCAGACAACAAGGTAAATACTTCCACTCCATTACTCGATAGGGGTAACTTGGCGACAGGTTTGTGCTTCGCCTCTCTGGACCTATCTCATGGTCTTGAATGACATTTTTACATTGAATTGCTTATGGTACACATGGAAAGTGTATGGATGGATAGTGAAATTATATGACATATAATCATATAATGCATAATGCATACTCATGGCATATCATGGTGATGATATAAGGTAGAAATGATATGATAATTATACTAATAGGCTAAATGTTGGGCTATATGCTGTATTACATTTACTGGTCATATATGATATACTATTGGGGTAGAGGATGGACTGTTTAAGTCATACTATATGATGATGGGCTATAAGCCATGCTTGAGAAGCCATATGATAATGTTTGGTTCCTGAAGGAATTGGGTCCTCAAGAGGATTGATACCGGTACAATATGAGACCCAGTATGAATTGTGCATAATTATTTATAAGTATTAACAATGTCAGAGGGAGAGTGTAAAGCATGATTGCATTCTCAAAGTCATTTCATCATTCAGATGCAATCATGATACAGGGTTGGATGGTGATGAAAGTATAGTAAAGGCACACATATAAATTCTACTCACATGTACTTTATGATGTTTCTATGCTACATCTGATACATGAAATGTTAGGATGAATACTAACTTATGAATAGTACTTAATGAATAGTAATTTATGAATAATACTCAATGAATAGGAATTTATGAATAATACTGTATACCTTATCTGTTGCTTATAATAGCTAACGAGTGATGCAAAATGGCGCTATATGATATAGTTTTACAGCTTATTGTTGATTATGGTGATTGGACTTAAATATGTTATTTATAATACGTGCTCATGTTATTTACTAATTTTATAGCACTATTGAGTTATATACTCAGCATTTATTATTTGATGAATGTAGGTACTAGTCCATTGGGTGAAGGACAAGGTTAAGCAATCATTAGTCAGCAAGGAATAGGGTTTGGTAGAATCTGACTTCTACAGCAGCTTGGACATTTGTTAATGTACTCTTAAACATCTTTAGTTATGTGGCTTAAACATTATTCATGTTGGCAGTAGTATTTGTATATTATATTCTGACATGCGTATGAATATGTTAATGTTATGACTCTTTGATATGAATATAATGATAATGTATGATGATGTGTATACGTATGAATGTTAATATGAAGCAATATATAAATGATATGACCCATGCATATAGATGGCCAAGATACTTAGGTACACATGTGATGATAATAAAATAGATGGTATATCGTTAAAATTTTTATGCATCCTTTATAATGTAATTAATGATTTCCTTCCTTAGAAGGTTATTAATTATACTATAGGAGCATATTATATTGGGTATAGGTGTGATATGTTTTAGTGGTATCAGAGCTGTTGTTTGCTTGATTTATGATTTTTGCATAGTATTACTACTACCAATGAATAATATGTTACATAATAATAGTATTGTTAGTCATTCTATTACTGACTATTGTGACCCATGCATTTATATGTTATAGATTAGATAATCATGATAGATTGGGCTGAGATTATGGGTGAAGAAGGCGAGGGTAACTTTAACCTACAAGAGGGTACTTCAGAGGTCAGTGTTAGGGTCGAGGTTAGGCTGGAACTCACAAGACAAGGTGATCAGGCAAAATGGGTATTTCCTATAGAACAATTGACTACCTCCACAGTTAACCAGATAGTAACATAATTTGTATAGTTTTTAAGATCATTACAGGTACAGTTTCCTCCAGCACCTTCAGCTCTATTACCACCAGTCAAGGTTAAAGAACATAATAAAGACTTTAAGAAGTTAAGGGTGTATGGGGCCACAAACTTCTCAAGAACTACTGATCCTTATGTGGCTGAAATGTGGTTAGAAAGAACTTATAAAATTCTACGATAGCTAGATTGCCCCAATTCAGTAAAGTTTGAGTAGGATGATGCTTATGAATGGTGGAAAACCATTCCATATAGTATGGTTGAACCACTGGTGCTAACATAGGATGATTTCCAGAGGGAATTCAAGTAGAAATATGTACCCTTGGCTTATAAAGATCAAAAGCTACATGGATTCCTCAGCCTTCGATAGGGCAATATGATAATGGATGAATATGAGTGTGAGTTCACAAGATTGGCCTATTATGCTACCGATATCCTTGCCATGAGCCAAGATAGATGTAAGCACTTTGAACAGTGGTTAACGCCATGGATCTGAGCTTTGGTACAAGGGTTTAATTATGATGATTTTTTAGCTCTTATAGTTAATGCACTTAATCAAGAGCGCACTATAATGGAAGAAGAAAGTATGAAGGCTAGACAACTTTAGAAATTTTCTAAGGGAGCTAGTTCTTCTGCTAGTAGTCAAAAGAAAGGCAGATTCAAAGGTTCTTTTACAGCCTAATCTTCAAGGGCTAGGCCACCATTATCTCACTTAGCCCAGAGTAGGAGACCTATGAGCGATGGTAGCTCGATCACTGGTCCACCTCCATGTCATATATATGGGCATGCTCATTTTGGTGATTGTAGAGTTATCATAGGATTATATTTTAGATATGGTAGAGCCAGAAATTTTGTATAAGATTGCCCTGAGCTTTGTAAAATGGTAGTTCATACAGTTGTCGAGGGTAGAGCGTATCAGTAGAACCCTCCCTCTAGAGTGGCTTTTAGTGATTTTTAGGGTAGTGACCAAGGAAGAAGCCGAGGTCAGGGTTGTAATGGTGATGGCCATGGTTATAATCAAGGATCGATTAATCAAGTTACTAGTACTCCTTTTAAGGTATATGTAATGAGGCGAAAAGAAGATGTACCAGCTACTAATGTAGTTATTGGTAAGTTTCTCATTTCTAATCATGATGCATTGGTACTATTTGACCTAAGATCATCACATTCATACATGAGAATTGAGTTTACATGACTACTTGATATATCATATGGGGGATTAGGATATGATATTATGGTTTCGAATCCTTTAGGTAAAGATGTGATTGTTAATAGAATCTATCGATAGTGCCCTCTAGTCATTCAAGATATACATTTTCCATCTAACTTAGTAGAGTTACCTTTCTAAGATTACGATATTATTTTGGGGATGGATTGAATATCAAGATATAAAGCCATAATGGATTGTACTCAGAAGACAGTTACATTTAGAAGCTCAGAGGGCACTACCATAAAGATACAAGGTTATGTATTAATGGCTACTTCTAAGTTAATTTCAGCTACTTCTGCTTATAAATTATTACAGTAAGGTTGTGAAGTCATATTAGCTCATGTGGTTGATACTAAACAGAAGAGATTTTAGTTGTCAGATATACCTATTATATGTGATTTCCCAGATTTTTTTTCTTAATGAGCTATCGGGTTTTCCTCTATAAAGGGAAGTAGAGTTTGAAATAGAAGTATAATCGTGTACTGAACCCATTTCTATTACACCATATCAAATGGCACCGATAAAGTTAAAAGAGCTAAAGACGCAATTGCAAGAGTTACTAGATAAGGGATTCATTCGACCCAGTATTTCACCATGGGATACACCAGTTTTGTTTGTTAAAAAGAAGGATGGCTTGATGAGATTGTGTATTGATTACCGACAGCTAAATCAGTTGAAAGGCATAGCAATGTTTTCAAAGATTGATTTGAGATTATGATATCATCAAGATAATAGTATTCCAAAGACTACTTTTCGAACTAGGTATGGTCATTATGAATTTTTGGTGATGCCTTTTGGTTTGACAAATGCGCCTGCAACATTTATGGCTTTAATGAACACTATATTTAAAGATTATTTAGATCAGTTTATGGTGGTATTTATTGATGTCATACTAGTATATTCAAAGAGTCCAGAAGAACATGATATGCATCTAAGAATTATCTTGCAGAAGATAGGAAAAATAGTTGTTTGGTAAATTATTGAAGTGTGAGTTTTGGTTGGAACATGTGACTTTTCTCAGGCATGTTGTCTCCATAGAGGGTATTAGAGTTGATTCTAGCTAGATAGAAGCAGTGATTAATTGACTAATTCTGAAGAATGTTAGTGAAGTCTGTAGTTTTTTAGGTTTAGTTGGTTATTATAAAAGATTTATCAAGGGGTTTTTGATGATTGCCATACCATTGACTACTTTGCTATGAAAAGATGTATCATTTTTGTGGACTGATAGATGTTAGAAGAGTTTTGACCAACTAAAAGAGTGTTTGACATAGGTGCTAGTTTTAACTTTACCAACTTTGGGTAAGGAATTTGTGATATATAGTGATGCTTCATTAAATGGATTAGGTAATGTATTGATGCAAGATCAAAAGGTAATTACTTATACATCAAGACAATTGAAGCCTCATAAGAGGAATTATCCCACTCATGATTTAAAGTTAGCTACCATTGTATTTGCATTGAAAATCTGGTGATATTATTTGTATGGTGAAAAATGTTACATCTACACTGATCATAAAAGTCTGAAATATTTGGGAACCCAGAAAGAGCTAAATTTGAGGTAAAGATGGTGGATTGAATTGATTAAAGATTATGATTATATCATTGATTATCATCTAGGGAAAGCCAATTAGGTAGCTGATGCCTTGAGTAGAAAGACATTTGTGAGTATTCTACAGTTATCATTAATGTTAGTTCATGAAATTCAACATATGGGTATTGATTTTACAATGAAATTGGAGTGTATTTTGGCTAATATTTAGTTACAGGCAAAACCTATGCTGATTGATCAAATTAAAGAATGTGCAGTGAATGATGAAGAATATCAGAAGCAATTGAAAAAGGTACAAGATGGGCAAGACTAATTTGTTTACTTTAGCTGATGATGGTATATTGAAGCATGGTTCAAGAGTGTATATTTCAACTAATGAAAATTTAAGGAAGCAAATTTTAGAAGAGGCTCATAGTTCCAAATATTCTTACCATCTAGGTAGTATGAAGATGTACCGAGACTTAAGATAGTATTACTGGTGGGTTAGAATGAAGAATGATATAGTAGAATATATGTTTAGATGCTTAATATGCCAACGAGTAAAAGCAGAATGTCAAGTACCTACAGGTTTACTTAATCCTCTATCGATGCCAGAATGAAAATGGGATAAAGTTATGATGGATTTTATTACAGGGTTACCATTAACATGTACCAGGCATGATGCTATATGGGTGATTATTGACAAAATAACAAAGACAACCCATTTTATATCGGTATGTGTGGAATATAGTTTAGAGAGGTTAGTAGGGTTATACATTAATGAGATTGTATGTTTGCATGGTATGCCATCATACATTATTTTTGATAGCGATCCCCGATTTACATGTCAATGTTGGGAGAGTTTTCAGAGATCTTTGGGTACAAGAGTACACTTTAGTACTACTTTCCACCCATGAACCAATGGTCAATCAGAGAGGATTATACAGATTTTAGAAGATATGTTACATGCTTATGTATTAGAATAGGAAGGTAGCTGAGATAGATATTTACCATTGATAGAGTTTGCTTATAACAATAGCTACTAATTTAGTATCCAAATGACTCCATATGAAGCCTTATATGGTAGAAAATGCAAAACCCCATTGCATTAGGATGAGGTTAGTGAATGAAGATTAATTGGTCTTAAATTAGTATAGCAAGCAAATAACAAGTGAAATTAATCAAGAGTTAATTGAAAGTGGCTTTCGATAGATAGAAATCTTATGTTTATTCAAAAAGAAGAGATATCGAGTATTAGGTCAGAGATAAAGTGCTTTTAAAAGTGTCACCATTGAAGAGAATAATGAGATTTAGGCAAAAGGGTAAACTAAGTCCTTATTTTATCGAGCCATGTGAAATTATTAAAAGAGTGGGATCATTTGCTTATAGATTCGCCTTACCTCCTGAATTGGATAGAATTCATAATGTGTTCTATGTATCAATGTTAAGGAGGTATAAATCAGACCCATCTCATGTTATACCGATAGAGACCATTAAAGTACAACCTGACCTATCATATAGTGAAGAACCATTAAAGATATTGTCTAAAGAAGTGAAGCAGCTGAGGAATAAATGGATTTCCTTAATGAAAGTGTTATGGAATAATCATTTGGGACAAGATACTTTATAGGAAAGAGAATCAATGATACAAGAGCAATACCCTCACCCTTTAACTATAGATGACTCAAGTTAGAATTTTGGGTCAAAATTCTTTTTAATAGGGAGAGGGTTGTCACATCCGTATTATTAGCATCTTTACAAGTTTGCATTTTATGCATGAGAATGAATGGTACATGAAAGTATGATTGGGTTATGATTAGTACATGCTTTGATATGCAATATATGTTTATGAGTATGATATGAATGAATGGGATTTCATAAGATATAGAATTTAAAGTTAAGAAAAGTAAAAGAATAGTTAAAGTGATGAAAATAGAGTATTCATGCCTTAAGAAGTGCATTGTGAATGTTAATGAAAGGTAGTCCTAATGATACCTTTGAATGGAATTTATAAGTGAAAGGAGATGATTATATATGTTAAACATGATATTCTACATGAAAGTAGAGGTTAGAATGTATATTAGGAAGTAAAAATGAAGTTAGAATTAAAAATAAGTTAAGTCGAAAGTAAAGGGTATTTTGGTAATTTCACTTAAAGAGAGGGGGTATTTTTGGAAACTAGAAATATGTATGTATGATGTAAGATGTGTGTTATGTATGTATGAAATGTATGATATGATTTATTAAGGAAAAATATAGATAATTAAAGGAAGGAACCAATAGGAATTTGACAAGTGTTAAGCTCTTATTGGACCCTTCTATGACCATACTTAAAACTTATTTAATTAAAAAGATACATAAAAGAATTAAGAAGATAATTTCACCTTCTTCTTTTCAAAAAGTTGAAATCCCCTCCTCCTTCCTCTCTTTTCCATTTTTTTAGTTCAATTTTATACACCCCTAAGGTGATTTTTAGTGAAATTTATGTTTCTAAGCTTGTTTTTATCTAGTTCTTCTTGTATATGTCTCTATTTCTTCTTGGAAATTGCTGGAGTTTATGTTCTTGAAGGATGGATGTTTTGGTTGGTGAGGTATAAGAAAATTATGTATGGATTTAGTGAAATTGATGATGGAATGTTGAAGAACACACTTGAATTAGCATGTTTGATATAATTTTGATAAGTTTTGTGTATGAAATGTATGAATATCAAAATGACCCTTGTAATGTTGTAATAAATTCAAGTAAAGTGTTTGATATACTTATTTATGAAGAAGATGAAGAATTATGGATGAAAAGTGTAATATAAGTTGAAAAAGGGTAGGTAAAATACTTACTGCCTACATTTTGAACTTGGGTAAATTGACTGCCATAATTTGGTTTATGCATTTAAATCATCTAATTATGTATGTAAAGGTTTAATTATAATGTTATAATGAATAAAACAAAGTTTGAAGTCAATAGGGATGCAATTGCAAAAGTTATACAAATTTTGTCACTTAAGGGGCAACATGCATGTATTTGTGATTAAGGCTGCCTAATGAGGCATTTGAATGCATGAACATTGGAAACATTGATTTGATAATGTAAATAACATATTTAGTTACATGTATATGTAATTTGGCAAGATTTTAAGGTCATTACATATGGTAAGTAAAGCATGTAAGTGTCATGTACAAAAGTTGCTGAAACCAAACTGCATGAGGTAATAGTTAAGGGTTTACGATAATCACTTTTTGACCCCTTTATTGTTTGAGTTACAAAACCCGTAATATATTGTTGGAAATCTCTTTGAATCTAGTTTTCAATGGTACTAATCGCAAAAAATTTGAAATCCATTTGCATGGTGAAATAATTCACGCCATTTTTACGCTTCAAGTATGCATAAAATTTGGATAACATTAGCTAGACTACTAAGGCATTTGGCCTTTTGCATTTTGACTCCTTTAATGGAGTCCAAAATTTATGTATAATATATCATTAGAAATCTATTTTAGTTTAGTTTCTAATGGTTTAAGGATCACTTAATTTGGAGGTCATTTACTTAGTCAAAAGACTTACATAATAAGAACTGTTCTGAGAAGGTAGAACATGCTTCAACTTAAAATGCATACCATAGTGTATCGATAAGATATTAACACATTCCATTTCATATCAAAATAACATACAAGCTCAAGGTACATTCAAAATAAAATGATTATATGAATAGTAATTTACTATATGAATAGTACTAATTAACCAAATGAATAGTACTTATGTTTAAATTATTCGATCACCAAGATAATCAACCTTAAGACATTTAAACTTAATACAATGATTACTTAAGAGTTAGAACTCAATGTTACACTTAACAATAAACATTTAAGACATCATTTAGGATTAATGTTACATACTTGCATAAATCAAGCTAAACCATATGAATACATACCAAATATATTATTTGTATATCAATACATATATATATATATATATATATATATATATATATGAATTGTGTATGTAACTATGCCTTCAATGTAAGATAAGGAATGCTATGAAATAGAATGGTGCTTCAATATTCATTATGGATGAAGGTTAAATGATGTTGTATATATTCTTAAATATGAATATCTTTGAATGGCAAATGATTGGAAATATGAATGGTTATACTTAATAGACATGGAATGGAAATGTTACAAGTCGAGACAACGAAATACTTCCACTCCATTACTCGATAGGGGTAACTTGGTTATAGGTTTGTGCTTCATCTCTCTTGACCTAACTCATGGTCTTGAATGACATTTTTACATTGAATTGCTTATGGTACACATGGAAAGTGTATGGATGGACAATGTCATTTTATGACATACAATCATACAATGCATCATTCATACTCATGGTGATGATATAAGGTGGAAATGATATGATAATTATACTAATAGGCCAAAGGTAGGGCTATATGTTGCATTACATGTACTGGGTCATATATGATATACTATTTGGCTAGAGGCCGGACTGTTTGAGTTGTACTATATGATGATGAGCTATAAGCTGATCTTAAAAAGCCATATGATAATGTTTGGTTCGTAAAGGAATCGGGTCCCTAAAAGGATCGGTACTGGTATAATATGAGACCCAGTACGAATTATGCATAACTATTTATATGTATTAATAATGTAAGAGGGAGAGTGCAAAGCATGATTGCATTCTCCAAGGCATTTCATCATTCATAAACAATCATGATGCATGGTTGGATGATGATGAAAGTATAGTAAAGGTACATATATAAATTCTACTCACATGTACTTCATGATGTTTCTATGCTACATCTGATATAGGAAATGTTGGAATGAATAGTACTTGGTGCATAGTACTTATGAATAGTACTTAGTGAATAATAATTTATGAATAATACTGTATACCTTATGCGTTGCTTATAATAGCTAACGAGTGATGCAAAAATGGTACTATATGATACAGTTTTATAGCTTATTGTTGATTATGGTGATTTGACTTAAATATGTTATTTATGATACATGCTCATGTTATGTGCTCATTTTATAGCACCACTGAGTTATATACTCAGCATTTATCATTTAATGAACGCATGTACTTTTCTATTGGGCGAGGGACAAGGTTAAGCGATCATCAGTCAGCAAGGAATAGGATTCAGTAGAATCTTATTTCTACAATAGCTTGGACATTTTTTAAAGTACTCTTAAACATCTTTGGTTATGTAGCTTAAACATTATTCATGCTGGTAGTAGTATTTGTATGTTATATTCTGACATGCGTATGAATGTGTTAATGCTATGACTCCTTGATATGAATATAATGATAATTTATGATGATGTATATAATATGAATGTTAATATGAAGCGATACATAAATGATATGACCCATGTATATAGATGGCTAAGATACTCATATACATACGTAACAATAATAAAATAGATGGTATATTATGAAAATTTTTATGCATACTTTGTAGTGTAATTAATGATTTCCTTCCTTAAAAGGTTATTAATTATGCTACGGGAGCATGTTATGCCAGGTATAGATGTGAAAACCTTTATCACTAATTATTCTCATGCAAGATTTTCTAATCAACTATTTTAATGCTCTCCTTTTGCTTTTAAGAGCTCTAACTTTTGCATGAGTCATCCAAATGAATTTTCAACTCATCAAGCAATCATTTTTCTCTTTGTCTTAATTTTTACATAAACCACCTATGTAGGTTTGAAGCTCACTAGACTTTTGCTTTTATTTTTACTTTCTTTTTTTACCCTTTTCTCTAAACAAAATACTTCTTTAGCTAGTTAAGGTTAATAGATTTGAAGAACTCGTTACTCTCTAAATTTGAGCTACATACTATGCCTTTGGATAAAATCTTTTTAATGAGGAATGGACCCTCCTAGTTAGGTTTGAACTTTTCATGTGGGTTGCGGATAACTAATCTGACTTGCTTCAAATTTGATCACCTTCTTGTATAGCAATAGGCTTGACTTTTTTGTTGAACGTGTTCATCATATGCTTCTTGTAAAGTTGTAAAATATAGAGAGCTTCGAAGCGCTTCTCATTAATAGCAACTATCTGTTCGTATCTAGCTCTCTTCTACTCAGCCTCTAGCAACTAAGCTTCTAAGATAATTCAAAGTGACTTCAGTTCCTCTTTGATTAACAACACAACTTCTATCTTGTAAACCAAAGAAAAGGGTGTATTACCTATAAAACTACTCATAGTGGTTCTATAACCCTACAAAGCAAATGGTAACTACTCATGCCAATCCTGATAAGTCTGTACTATCTTGGTCAAGATCCTCTTAATTATTTTATTAGCTACTTCAAGTACCCAATGAGCTTGAGGATGATATAGAGAAGATCAATGATGCATAATTCCATGTCTCTTTAGCAAATTAAAGACTTAGCCTTGGAACTACACTCCATTATTTGACACTAAGTGATGTGGTGCCCCATATTGGCATATAAGGTTCTTCTTTATAAACTTGGTGACTTTCTTTATCCTTAGGTTGTTGTAGGATTCTACCTTCACCCACTTAGAGAGGTAGTTAATAGCCACTAGTATGTACCGATACCCATTAGAAGTATTAGGATGAAACTCACCCATAATATCAATCCCCTAAGCTGAGAAAGGCCATAGCATTGTCAAATTCTATAATTCAACTTATGGAATATGATTCCAATCTCCATGAACTTGACACTCATGATATCATTAAACAAACTCTATGGAGTCTATCTCCATGGAAAGCTAAAAATAACCTTGGTGCATGATCTTTATGTACAAAGCAAATCTAGTCATGTGAGACCCACAAGCTCCAGCATGCACTATTTTGATCTCCTTCCTTAATATGCATTGAAGTTGTAGACTATCAACTATTCTTCTTTAAAGTATTAGTGTATGCTCTAGAGCATCATGTTTTATTATATTTAATTGAATGATTTATCAATAAAAGGCATTATTTATTATTCAGTTTACCTGAAAGGTTATTAACTAAATAATGAATTCTAAGATATTGAAACAGTACAAAGGAATTCATAAGAGTTTATGAAATAAGATTCTTATTGTATGCAAATGTTCAATATCTAAATTATCCTTGATCGATGTATTAGTAAGACTGGATATTATTAATGCGGTTAAGATCAATACATGTTATACTTCCTTTAGGGATGATTCTCATTCATCATGACAAGAATTGTTTAAAGTGAACATATGGATGAGTAGTAGGGGACTGACTCATTGGAGGCCTTACCAGTGAGATTTCATATGGATAATTGAACTATGTCTATGAAATATATCTCATTCATATTAGTAGTGCAAGTATTCTTAAGACTTAAGATAACAAGGTTATCTTAATTATGGATCACTATGTTTTTGACTCCTATGTTTTATTCTTCCATAAGAGGCGTTCATAACTTAGAGGTTGGATATAGTGTGAAGTAGTTGAAGGTATTTGTTTATCAATAAAGGATTCACCACCTCAAATTAAATGTAAGGGTTTTATCTCATTGATTCATGTAATATTCTTTATTCAGGAATCTCTGGCTAGAGTAGAATGCCTATTGATGAATGAGTTTCATAAGGGCATTTTGAGAATAAAGATTATGGTACATAAAACATCAAATTTAGATGGTATAACAAGAAACCCATCTTATCTTATTTGAAGGTATGAGGTTGTCCTTCTTATGTTAAAAGGACTATGTCAGACAAGCTTGAGGCAAAGTCTGATAAATGCTATTTTATGGGGTATCCTAGAGAAACAATAAGATATTACTTCTATCTTCCTTTGGAATAAAAAGTGATTACTTTAAAGCATGTTATTTTCTTAGAGAAAGAATTTTTCTAAAAGGAGATAGTGAGAGTAAAATTGAAATTGATAAAGTTCAATCACCATAAGATGAAGCAGATCAACCGATTGATCCTACTGATGTAGAATCAGAACCTATGGAAACACAAGCTCCCAGACACTCAACCAAAATAAGAACTATGCCTGAGAGGTATGGATTCCTTGTTCATGAGAATAAGGAAGTCTTATTAGTTCAGAATGATGAGCCCATAGACTATGATGAAGTTTTAAAAAGTTCAGAATATGACTTGTGGTTAAAGGCCATGAAGTTTGAAATGGATTCCATATCAGAGAACCAAGTGTGGACTTTGGTTGATCCACCTGAGGGGATTAAGCCCATTAGGTGCAAGTGGTCTTCAAAAAGAAGATAGACATGGATGGTAATGTGGTTACCTATAAAGCTCTCTTGACAGCAAAGGGTTATTATCAAAAACAAGGAATTGATTATGAAAAAACTTTCTCACTAATAGCTATGCTTAAATCCATAAGAATCTTACTTGCTATTGCTACTCATTATGACTATATGATATGGAAAATGGATGTAAAGATAGCTTTCCTTAATGGAAATCTACTTCAGGAGGTATATATGATACAACCTGATGGTTTTACATCCAATGATGGCAATAAGGTATGCAAACTTCAAAGATGCATTTATGGATTGAAGCAAGCATCAAGGAGCTGGAACATACATTTTGATGAAACGGTTAAAGAATTTGGCTTCATTCAAAATATTGATGAACCATGAATTTACAAGAAGGATAGTGGGAGTAATTGCTTTCCTTATGTTATACATAGATGACATATTACTAGAGGTTAATAGAGTTCAGACAAAGCAGAATATGGTGGACCCTCTCACTAAGGCATTGACATAGAGCAAGCATGATAGGCATGTAACTTCTATAGGATTGACATTTATGTATGATTGGCTCTAGCGCAAGTGTAAGTTTGTTAGTGTATGCTCTAGAGCATCATGTTTTATTGTATTTAATTGAATGATTTATCAATAAAAGACATTATTCATTATTAAGTGTACTTGAAAGGTTATTAACTAAATAATGAATTCTAAGATATTGAAACAGTACAAAGGAATTCATAAAGAGTTTATGAAATGAGATTCTTATTATATGTAAATGTTCAATATCTAAATTATTCTTGATTGATGTATTAAAAAGAATGGAGATTATAAATGCGATTAAGATCAACACATGTTATACTTCCTTTAGGGATGATTCTCATTCATCATGACAAGAGTTATCTAAAGTGAAAATGTGAATGACCAGAAGGGGACTGATTCATTGGAAGCCTTGCCAGTAAGATTTCATATGGATAATTGATCTATGTCTGTGAAATATATCTCATTCATATCAATAGTGCAAGTATCCTTAAGACTTGAGATAACAAGGTTATCTTAATTATGGATCACTATGTTTTGACTCCTATGTTTTATTTCTCCATAAAAGGCATTCATAACTTGGAGGTTGGATATAGTGTGAAGTAGTTAAAAGTATTTATTTATCAATAAAGGATTTACCACCTTAGATTAAATGTATGAGTTTTATCTCATTAATTCATATAATATTCTTTATTCAGGGATCTCTGGCCAGAGTAGAATGCCTATTGATGAATGATTTTTATAAAGGCATTTTAGGAATAAAGATTATGGTACATGAAACATCAAATTTAGGGCATGATCTAACACACTTGATTATGCATTGAGTTGACATTAATTCATACTTAACCCTAAATAAGATAGTGGATGGTGAAAGGAGTTTATTGTATGGAATCTAATATGGAAGGGTTGTAGTCAAGCTAATGACCTCTTAGCATTTAAGTAGTCATGATGTCTGACTAGACACCCCTCATGATTTACATATGATATTATTAAATGGAGTTTAATAATAGATTCATGTGTTGCCAACATGTCAATAACCCAAAAGGTCACACACTAAAAGTAAGAGGAATGATAATCATGAATGGATGTTAATAAAATAATGTTTTATGGTTATGAGATAACTTAGATCTTTTATGTTCATTAAAAATAGCATGAAAGAGCTTTGATTTGATACCAAAATCACCAAAATTTGATGAGTAGAACTTAAGATACAAGTGATTTAAGATGACATGTTTTACAAGCATGGTATATGCAGATTTGGACTAAATTAAATAAATTAATAGTCAATATGTGATTGTCATGTAACTTATTCATGTATGATGAATTAAAAGGAAGTGCACATGATTTTCATGTGCTTCTGGAGGGATTTTAGGTCATGCATTTGCTAGTCATATGCCTGAAGCATGTTACATGTATATGTATATGACTTAAGTAACCTAAAACCTAATTAGGTTTTTATAAGTTGTCTGACACAAATTTTAGGGTTAAAAGAACAAGGAATTTTGGCTACCTCCTTCCTCCATTGGTTCCAAGCAATTAAAAGCTCAAGAATAAGAAGATTAATTTGGATTTTTGATAGAAGATCAATAAGAAGAAACCAAATTCATCTTTCTCTTCATCCATTCTTTTTCTATTTTGTTTTACTAGCCTCTAAACAAAACTTGTAATATTAATTACTAATCATTCCATTGCTTGTGTGGATAGTTTAGCGATCCTCTACCTTAGGGATTGAAAAGTTTGCTATAACTTTTCAAAAGGACAAGAAAGAAGGAGATTTGATTAAAAGTGAATTTTCTAATATCTTCGTTACATTTTCATAAACTAACATAAAGAACACCTTGATGTTAGGTAAAGTTAGCTACCAATCTTACTAGCTTATTAATCTTATTAGCTTCCTCTAGATAAACACCAGTTCTTAGAAAATTGATGATATTAGCATACCATAAAGTTTCATCTTATTGATCTAGCGCTATAAATTGTTCATCCTTATAGCATGGGATCATTGATTGCTTGATGATCATAGACTAAATTTGACACTACGGTCATTCATACATTAAAGCCAGTATGGCCAAAGCATCGACCATTTGATTCTTGTCATGCAAAGTATAAGTAAATTTATATGATTTGAAATTACAAACCATGAGCTTTATGTATTCAACATAAGGCTTAAGCCTTTCTTCTTTAACATTCCACTTAACCGTTGACTGGTGAATGATAAATATTGAATCACCAAATACCTCCACTTTTTATGCATTGATACTTAGTAGTACTTCGAGCCCAAAGAGATATGCTTCATACTCAACCATATTATTAGTGATTGGGAAGCTCAACCACCTTGAGAGCATAATCAGTTCACCTTCAAGAGTGATTAGCACAACCCTTATGCCTGTACCTCTTTTATTGACCATATCATCAAAGTACAACTACCATTTTTGGACATCAACTGTTCCCAAGTGCTTGATTTGAAAGTCTAGCAAATGAGCTAAGAACCCAACTTGGATGATATGGTTGAGTATGCTAAGAACCCAATGATTGCTCTACCTTTAATCACTTTCTTAATGATATACTGCACATTAAATTCTGATAATAAAATTAGCCATCTAGAAAGCTTCCCAACCAGTAAAGGAGCTTCATATAAGTACTTTATAGGATTGACCTTGGAGATCGCCTAAACTTAGTACGATTGAAAGTAATATCTAAGTTTCTTAGTGACCCAGACCATAGCCATGCATAGCCTTTAAATATTGTTATACTTGCACTCTATTGGCAATAGTTTCTTACTTAGATAGTAAATGACATGCTTAACTCTAGCTTCATTTTCCTGAGCAACCATAGCTCCCATTGACTCATCTTCCAATGTTAGATAGAGCAACAATGGCTTCCTCGACCTAGGAGGCTACAAAATTGATGGGTTAGAGAGGTAATGCTTCACCCTCTCAAATATGAATTGACAATTTTCATCCCAAACCAAAGGCTAGTTCTTCCTTAAAAGTTTGAAAGTAAGCTCATATATAGTAGTGAGCTTAGCAATGAATCTGCTTATATGATGGAGCTGTGCTAGAAATCCTCTAACTTTAATCTCAATTTTAGGAATAGGCATCTCATATATTGATTTTGCCTTATCAGGATCCACCTCGATACCCGTCTGATTGACTACATGACCCAATAACTTGCAAGATATTACCCTAAATATGCACTTCTTTGGGTTCAACCTAAGCCTAAACTTCTCAACCCATGTGAGAAATTTATCAAGAGAAACCATATGCTCTTCACTGGTAGGAGACTTCACCATCATGTTATCCACATAGACCTTGACCTCTCTATGGATTAAATTATTCAATAAAGGTTGTTGCAGCCCTTTGATAAGTAGCACCTGCATTTTTTGGATTGAAAGGCACGACCTTGTAGCAATGGGTCTTCTATTTTATGATTAAAATTGTCTTTACCTTATCCATAATAGCCTTCAGGATTTGATTATGCCTAGAAAACCCATCAGCAAATTGGTATATAGCATTACTGGCTATGCTATTGACTAGCACATCAATGTGAGGTAAAGGAAAGTCAATCTTTGGGTATGCCTTATTCAAATCCCAGTAGTCTATGTAGACCTTGACCCTGCTGTCTTTTTAAAGAACCAAAACCATATTGGCCGACCATTTAGGATAGTCAACCACTTTAAGGAACTTAACATCTAAATACTTTTGGATATCCTTTTTGACTTTTTAAGCTAATTTCAATTGAAGTTGATGCAGTTTTGGCGTTGAACTCAAGCTTGATTGGAATTTTATGTTATATTATGGTTTTGTTGGCACTCCACATGTCATTGTAGCCTAAGGCAAAAGCTTTTATATGCTGTTTCAACACTTTGATAGTTTCTGCTCTCTCATTAAGAGTTAAGTCATATAGCAGCCTGATAAAGAGCACCTTATTATGACAAACACCTTTAGCTGGTATATATGTGTCAAAAAAAATTAATCATACTAAATTTCAATTCTTGACTTACTAACTGACTCTTTATGCTAAAGGTAGATGTTGATGGAGAAATCCTTATACTAGAAAGTGCCTCAATGATAACCTGTTGATGCTGCTGGGAAGATATCACCAAGTCCTAAATAGTAATGTTAGCCTAAGTCTTCTTCAATTGCTTGATTATGATGTTCTTAAGCTGAGCAACCAATTTACCTTTATTAGCAGGTCATAAGACTGGAACACTACTTGGATCGGCTTTATCCATAATAGGTCTAGCCTCTATTGATTTTTAGAGCATCTAGTTTCTTCTTGAGATTTGGAAGAATGAACTCCTTGCCACTTTGGGTCATATTGCAAACTTGAGAAGACATTTTATTGGCACCTTATCCCTTTTACTACTTGGGAACTTTGGGTATGGACTTAGCTGCCTTAGAAGTACTGGCCAACTCACCCTTTTTTATCTCATAAACCTCTATCAATTTAGACTTTGGAGAATTTTGAGTACTTATAGACTCATCTTTCAAACTATCATACCATATGTCAATAGCACCAATGTCAAACCCATCATCAGGTTAAAGATTGCTATTAGATAGCTGAGCAATTTCCTTACTGCTGAGGAAAGAGAAGGAGCTAAGAACCAAGGATTATGGAAACCAGATTATGATAATTTGGTAATGGGTTTGCTTTGGTTGAGGGTTTGGATTTTGGAATCTTTGAGCTTACCTAAATCTGTGAGATACTAGATAACCTGCTAGTGGTAATGGTAGTAGGTTTTAGTATCTATTGAGATTATGGGTGGTATTTATAAATTTAGCTCAAGGGCTTAATGAGTTTGGCTTTAAGAAGATACTCAAAGACCTTGGAAAATGGCATCCCAAGATTTGAGTACCTTTGGGTTTGGGTACTGCTTTAGAGTATGGGATTTGGTGATTGCAAGGCATTTATATGGTGTGATTTGTGTTGTGTTTAGGTGTATGTAATGGTTTTGGGTTTGATGAAGGAAGGCTCCCTCCTCTTTAGCCTCTCAGTCTGCTTGATCCTTTAGCTAATTGAATAAATTTCTTTAAATATGTAGAATATCTGATACTTCAACTTATCTTGATATAGTAGCAGTGACCCCATGATAAGCTTATTAATCATTTTTGACTTAAATGACTTCTATTTGACCAGTGCAGCCTTATCCATTCATTGGCTAAAGTAGTCCATGAAAGATTCATTAGCTTTCTATTTCACCATCTCAAGATCCATCAAAGTGACATCAAATCGAGACTTAAACTCATATTGCTTACAAAATATAGTGCAAAGAGGCTTCCACTCAGCTGTGGTTGTCTTGTTGAGATCATGATACCATACCAGTGCTAGTCCCTTTAATGAGATGAAGAAAAGTCAGACTATCTGCTTATCTAACAAGTTAGTAGTGCTTATCATCATGGTATAGGTCTTCAAATGATTCTTTGGATCCCCAACCCTGATGTATTTAGGAATATCTAGAAGCTTAAACTTAACAAGCAACCCCTTAATAGCCTAAAAAGAAAACTCATTAAAGTCTAAATCATACCCCATCCCTTTGGTCTTCATGATAGACTGTAATTGTTCTATCTTCTACTTTAGTAAAGAAGTCTCAGACTTGCTAACATCATGCATGTGAACCAACATGTTATAATCTATCTCAACATCATACAAATTGGTCACCTTTCCTTTTTCCTTAATAAGAGCTGGTAAGGTAACAAGGTTCCAAGACTAAGAGCCTCTCGAATTTATTGTTGCAGGAGAGTCTTGAAGTCAGTGGGCAAGAGTTTAGCCATAGACTAATCAATCAACTATTAAATAATGGCTAGTTAAGCATCATCCAAACTGAGCAAACAGTCTCAGATGGGGAAACAACATTCTTAGAAGGCTGAGGATTTGACATGTTTTTGCACATGATAGAGAAAATTAGCATGTATGCATGTGTATGCATATATGATTATGTAACATATAACATGTAAGATGTATACATGACCTATGATAGGAAATATCTAGCATTATAGTTGTAAAATAAATTGGTTAAAGAAAATCATGCATGAGCATGGATGTATGCATGTTTGATAGAAAACACAAAAGGGTTAGTGAACATGTAGCACACAGTAATGCTCCCTACCACTCTTATACCTCCACGAAGACTGATTATTCTAAAATCTGCTAGGTGGGATACTAGCCCAGAGTTACATTAGAAACTTGAGGCATGATACTCTCAGCATGTGAAGCAAGCAAAATAATGATCATTACCTGATCATATAAGGAATTATAACTAAAATTCAATAACATTTTGGCATGATCATATTGTTATGATAAGAGAATGCCAATGGAATAGGCATGAGACTATGCAACCATCAAAGAGTTATGAGAGGATTTTGACTCTTAATAAAGCAAGATGAGGTGGAAAAATAGGCTAGATTTAGGGAAATCTACTGATATGATAAGGTATGAATCCATATAACATGCAAACATGAGACCTAGTTTTGGATTGTTGCTATGGTTAGGTATATAGGCTTTAGTCTGGTAAAAATAAGCTAAGATCTACTGTCATGTTATCCACAACATGTCTAACTTAATGGAATCATTGATATAGGACGATACCAAGCATCTATCCATTATAGGAATCATTGACAATCCTCAGTACAAGGCGATAAGTGCTGAAGGCAAACTTGAGGGCAATCATTGATAATCATTGACAATCCATTATAGGCCTACTTGAAGCAAAAGTGTAGTTTTCTTGAGGGGCAACCTCAAGGAATGAAATAGACTTAAAGGAGTCATAAGATGGAGTCATTACTGGATGGTTCTACATTTGATTCAACTGACCCATAACATGATTGCTCAGTCAAACCCTTCAGTTTGATTTTATCATTTTAGTCGAATTAATTATCCTAAGTAGGTAAACATATATAAGTAAGAAATAAACATACAATGCAATATAACATGACAACAATCATAATAAATAACAACTTGGTGAATATGATATGACAATCATTGTAAATAAAATATGACATATGCATGGTATATGAGAAGTGACATGGTATATGCATGGTATGTGAAAATAAATTGATTTTAAGTAAAATCATCTATAGACATAATTGGAAAATTTTAAGATCATATTTGACATCACTTTGAAATAATTCAACATTCAATTAAGGTGAATCATGTCAACAAACTCAAATTTGCAATTTAAATGGCATTTAATTATAGAATTTAGCAAAATTAAGTTGATTTAATAACAAAATTAATCAGATCAATCATGAAAATCAAAATCGAAAAACTTTAACATCCTTAATGATTAATTAGAGCATGAATCAACATCCAATTTGACTTCAATCACACCAATTACAACTAAATTATGTTAAAAACAACATTTAACTTGATTAATTAATTTTAAGGCCAAAATCAATGAAATTAGAATTATTTATGATGAATCTAGATCATTAGGATCACTATGAGATCACAAATCCTACTAGAAGCTGCAAAGAAATCATAAATTAAAGTGAAAATGATTGAAAACTACTAATTTTCTATCAACCCAGAGCATTAAATGCATCACACCAATGTATACATGCATTACACATAATAAAAATGAAGGTATACACATCACACAAAATGATACATGCATCACATGAAGTTAAAAATAAATTGCATGCGATGTATATAATAGTATATATGTCACATGAAGTTGTTTACCAGAAGAGGAAAATCACATTTTAAAGCCAAAATCGTGAATGTAAATTGATTTTTTGACTATCATAGATCATTTAGGCCGTTAGTAAGCCCTAAATGCTACTGTAGCATTCAGAAACAAGTAAAATCATAAACAAAACCCACCAAATCAATGAAAGCAAAGTAAACAAGGGAACGTGGAAGGAAAATCAAGTCACCAATGCTTAATAGAGCTTAATCTTCAATTTATAGATGTGATTAGGGTTTGAGCGTGATTAATTAGTCTCTAATTACCTAATTAAGAGCTTAATTAAGTGAGATTAGATTTTAGCAGAGTTTTACCTTAGAATTTATTATTTAGGGCCTTAAATGCTAATACTTGAAGGATATTTATAAAATCCAAGAGGTAAGAAGCTAAAATGCATTAGCAATGTGAGAAAAAGTGAGATTTTTAACTTCATGCATCGTATGAAGTGTTATATGTCATGCATGAAGTTGAGAAATCAACTTAATGCTACATATAAAGTACTTTACACTATACATGAAGTGGAAAATTCACTTCTTGTGCTAGCTTATATGAGCTGTAAACCAGATGGCCCACATGCCTGATCAATTCATAAGGCTACGAAACATATGTGTGCAACTTGGGTTTGATAACAAGAACCCGTGTCAAGTAGTTTCAAGAAGAGAGAAAGTTCATAGCATGCGCACATAAAAAGGCCAACTGCATGTGCCACCCTGTAAGAGCCAAAAACTAGATGTGCCATATGGTTTCTGGCATTGTAGATAGCATGTATGCCACTTAGATTTGAAAACCAAGTACTACACTAAGTCATATTGAAGAAAATCAAAAAAATGCACGTGCACGTGCGTGAAAATCCAAGGTCAACAATAACATGTATCTCATACCCATCATAATTAACTACATGCATGTAAAGAAGCAATCATTATTTCCCATAAGGATCTTAGAGTAAAATCAGTATTGATCAGTTATGAACCAGTAGTTTTATTGAATTTCTAACTTGTCTAAGCAACAATTATAGGTTGAATTATCTTATTCAATTGCTAACTATAGAGGTCTGTATTAAAGAGGTAAATAGAAGTAATATTAAGAAGATGAAAAAAATATTAAGAAGCATAAGAATTGAAATCTGAATCACCAAGCTAAGATAATATTCATGTGCTTATTACTACCCAAGATATCCCAAGCATCAATCTTCCTCTCTCAAGGTAAAACTGACTAGTTTAGCATCAATCCTCTTCTCTCGAGGTAAAATCGACTAGATTTCTTAATAATCTCAGAATCAGTCTCTCGATCTATCTCCTTGAATTAAAGAAACCATTAAGTAATCATACAGGAGCTAAATGAATATGTAGATCTCTCATACACACTAAACTAACTTGGATGTTTAAGCATTTTACAATTCAACTCTTATTGCAATCATAAAATATAAAATTTCATTTCTCAATAAAAATCTTTAGAATTAAGCATTCATAGTAATTTAAGCAAGCACAATCAACTATCCTAACAAGTGAATTCAAGATTCAATTCCTACACGAAGTACTTAGCCATTCATGGCTTAAGAGAAAATACAAGAAAATGAAGGAAAAATAAAGAAGAACACTCTGTAAAATTCAATTAATGCCTTTGCCTACTCCTTGCTTCCTCCTTTTAATCCTTAAGTGGATTTGGCATTTAGCCCTAACTTGGATTTGTTAATTTCTCTACGCATAACTCTCTCCATGTTGTAGGTTCCACTGCCCATTAGTCTTCTTTTAATGCATTTTATTTTTGCTCCCTATGGAACCCACTTTTCTCCCTTCAGTCTATGATAAAATTTACTTAAATTTGGCCTATAATTAAAGAGTCATGATCATGACTTTTAGAGTCATGATCGTGACTTGTTGAAGTGGCTCTCTCACCCTTGACATGCTTATGTCACGATTGTGACTTTGAATGTCATGATTGTGACTTGCTCTTTATGGCTCATCCTTATTTGGCATAGCTTCTATCATGATCGTGATGTTAAATGTCACAATCGTGACTTACTCTAGAGACTCTTTTCCTTACTTTCTGTCATGATTGTGACTTAGATTATCACAATCATGACTTGCTTTTTAAGTCCCAAAATTCTTCATTCCTCATTTGTTTGCTCTTCTAACTTTACACACTTAACAAACACATCAAATTCCACCAAAATAAAATAAAAAATAACAAAATAAACATCAATTATCAACTTAGAATAACTAAAACATCATGCAATTTGACATACATTGACATCCCCACACTTAAACCTTTGCTTGTCTTCAAGTAAAGATAAAACAACACCAAATAAAGAATTTGTAATATACTCATGATATGGCAATTTACGTTTGTCGAGCTTGGACATTCTTAACTTGAAATGACTCCTCTTATGTAATTCTCTTATAAACTTAGCAAACCCTTAGGTATTGAGAAACTAGAAATGTTTAACATAGATAATCAAGTTTAATCATTCATACAATTGCACTAGCAAACACAATATAACTCATCATCTTTTGCCTAGATATGAAATGTGAGCAATTTACTTTGCTTTTAAGTTTTGATTTGAGTGAGGATCATAAGGTTTTTATTCTTCTCTTTTTTTTTCTTTTCTTTTCCTTTTAACTTAACTTTTAGCTTCTTATTTGAGAGGTAGGTCTTTCTCGTCAAATACCCCATGCTTTTGACAACGGTCCCTGGTTACTTGATATGCTACCTATGCTCAAATGGCTATTAGTGCTATTCTTATCACTAGGGCCAGTTTTGGGCACCCCTAACAATAGTGGAACAATTAGCTTTTACCTGTCTTGGCTTATTGTTTTAATTTTGTTTTTGTTTTCCTTAGTCATTTCCTCCATATTCAAAATTTTAAAATCACCACATCACATGTATAAGCACCTCTAACAATTATACTCTATTTTCTAGTGCAATCATAAAAGGATTAAGCTTATTATCTAGCCTAAACATTTATACCTTCTAGATCCTAATGATTTATTAAGCTTATGATAAAACTATTTAAATCAAGGTGATTATGAGTTAAACATGTCCATTCTCCATATCTTCATGCCATATTCAAGTAATTACATAATCATAACACATAATCAAGCAAAATCACAAGCAATCAATCAATAAAAATGCAAAGCAAAATATGCAAAAACTTAAATCACACATGAACATACTCAAATAATGCATACAAAAGTAGAAAAACACTAGCATACATAAGCATTCCAATACTTAGAGAACACATTATCCTCAATATGGAAGGACATAACATATACAATGAAAAATAAAGAAAACACAAAAGGGTGAAAGAGTTCAGATTTTGTTTCCTAGAGGAGGTAGAAAGGTAGGTGGAGATAAAGTGGGGGAGGGCACATGGATACTAGAGAGTTAGGAAAAATTTTAGTATCTTCTTCCTTGGATAGTGCTACTCTCTGTAAATGTCATTTATGGTTGCCTCCATCAAGGTGAGGCAAGTGGCATTTTCAGCATTGCCCTGCTCAACCTCATTAACAGCACCTCAATGGAGTTATCTACTCCAGCTGCAACTGCTTGTTGTTCTCGTTGTACCTCCTACTCCTATTGTTCTTGCATTTGCTCTTCCTCCTGAGTAGTGCCCTCCTCTTGTTCCTAATCCTTGTCCTCATCTAGATTGAGGTTCCTTTGTTTGACTCTGTCGTTGTTGCCATATGCTTTGAATTGCACCCCTCTCTTATATGTAAGCCCTGCATCTTGCAAGTACTTGGTAGAAAATTTATCAGATGGCAATAGTGTTAGGTTAGAAAAGTTGACATCAAAATAGTCAATGATAGTAGTGATTATACAACCTAATCTTAATTTTCTACCTGAGATCTAGCCATCCTTATGAAACCCTTCATAAGGTGAAAGGTTGTGCAATAGGCATGATCATTAAGCATGTACCATATTGGGAAGAGTTCTTGTTGTGATACCTTATTGTTCTTTATTTTGGCAAAAATAGAGACAACCATGTACTTGTGAAGTAGAATGAGAATAGGGTCCCTAATAAGTAGGTTGGGGGCATTATGAGCATTGTATGCTAGGTTCCCTCCCGTACGTTCTTTGTAAAAAACCTTTGGCTTAAAGTCAGCATGAGAGGAATTCAATCCTCATTAGGGTAATTTTAATGCATCTTCTATCATATCATAGGTCATTTCCATCGGTCCACCCCTCATTCTAAACCTAATTCTACCAAGCCAGTTGTCGCCAAGGTCTCAAGTGGTATAGAACTCATGTGTAAGTTCTATGCATACATGATGCTTAGTCATGATAAAGGTGCCCCATCCTAACTTTGAAGCAAATTCTTTTAATTGTGTTTGAGCTTCTAAGGTCTCTAGCAATTGCTAATTAAAATATCGAGGGAGGATAAGTTGCTTCTTACGTTCCTGGAGGTATTTCCTACCTTCTTCTAGGGAGTAAATCGGAAAAAGGGTGCCATATTGGTCGGCGATATTGGCCAGGGAAGGTTCCAGGGCCTTGTCCTTATCTTATATGCATTGGGAAATCCTCTTCACTCTTCTAGACATGCCTGTAATCCAAGAATAAAGTATTTCAATGAAGCAAGATAAGAAGAATAACATTTAGGCTTATAACATGTCATTCATAATCGTGACTTTCAATTTTGGCTCTTCCCCCTTTGTGATTTGTTGTACTTAATTCACCATTTTAGGAAAGAAAATAGAAAATCATAATATATATAAAGCAAAATACTCCAATCTCATCCCTAAATCATTATCAAGATTGCATAAATCACTATTCTCATTAAAAACTTAAAACTAAAAAATCAAGAAATCAAGAACAAGAGAGAGAGGGAGAGATCACTTACTTTTGATTTGGTGAAGATTGGAAGAGAAAATGCAGTAAAATCAAACAATCTAAGTGCTAAGATGATAAAAAGATGATAAAATTGAGTTTTGGAAGAAAAGAGAATGTTTTGGGATTTTAGGCAAAGTGATTTTGTGTTTTAAGACTTCCCTCTCTTATAACTTAGCCAAATTTTTTTGCTGGGAATCGAGGTTGGGGTTGCTGTCATGATCATCACTTTTTTCGCTAAGCCACTATCACGATTGTGACTTACACTGTCATGATCATGACTTGCAATGTCATGATCATGACTTTCAATTTTTCTTTGATTCCTTACTCCATAACATTTTATCATGATTGTGACTTCCCTTTTCTTCATCAATTTATTTTATTTTCTTTCCTTTTCCTTTTCTTTTGATTTTGTATTCATAAAACACACTAAACTAAACTTTAAAACATCATTTACTAACATCAGAATACAACTATAAAATTGTTAAAAACATCTTATATAAAACTTCAAACATAATCAAAACTTAAAAAAAAATAACATTATGCACATAGAAGTACACTCACATGCTACGTTTAAGGTCATCAGCTGGACCTTATCTTTCTGTAGGCCTACTCTAGGGATGTTACCTCATTTGGCTTATGAATCAAACTACCAAGGTATGTATACCTTGCATCACTGCCTATAGACCTTGAAAGTCTCCTTGCTTTCATTCTTCAATTCTAGTGCTCCACTATCAAAAATTTATGTAACTTCAAATGGACCACTCCACCTTGATCTTAGCTTTCCAAAAAATAGCTTCAACCTAGAATTAAATAAGAGCACATTATCATAAATTTTTAATGATTTTACCTTGATATATGCATCATGCCACTACCTGGTCCTCTCTTTGTATAACTTAGCATTATCATATACTAACTGTCTAAGCTCTTCTAGTTCTTGCAACTGTAGAAGCCTCCTTTCTCTTGCCTTCTTCAGATCATGATTTAAAAACTTTATTGCCCAATATGCCTTATGTTCTAGCTCCACCGGCAAATGACAAGCCTTCCCGTAAACCATCCTATAGGGTGTTATGCCTATAAGTGTTTTAAATGCTATTTGATATGCCCATAGGTTGTCATCAAGCTTTGTTGGCCAATCTTTTCTAGAACTATTGACAGCCTTCTCCAAGATTTTCTTCAATTCTTGGTTGACAACCTCCACTTGGCCACTAGTTTGAGGGTGATATGCTATGGACACCTAGTGGTGCACATTATAATGCTTTAGTAAGGCCTCAAACTTGGAATTGCAGAAGGGTGCTCCTCCATCACTAATTAGTGATCTTGGTACTCCAAATCTGGCAAAGAGCTTTTTGATGAAGCGGCTTACTACTCTTCCATCATTGGTGGGACTAGTAACTGCTTTAGCCTATTTGGATACATAGTTGACTCCCACCAATATGTATTTATTTCCCATGGATGTGGGAAATGGTCCCATGACGTCTAAGCCCCATACATTAAATACTTCTACTTCTAGAATTGAAGATAAGGGCATCTCATCTCACCTAGAAATGTTCCCAGTTCTTTGGCACTTATTGCAATGTATCATATAATTCCTAACATCCTTGAAAATGGTCAGCCAATAGAATCCGCATTCCAGCACCTAACTTGTTGTCTTGTTTACACCATAATGCCTTGTATAAGATGAATCATGATAATAGGTTAATATAGGCATTATTTCCTCTTTGGGGACACATCTTCTTATCAAGCCATTAGTATATTAACAAAATAAGAAGGGCTCCTCCAACTGATAATACTTGGTATTTATGAAAACCTCTTCTGTTGTTGATACAACACATCAGAAGGTACTATACCACAAGCTAGAAAATTTGCCATATTTGCATACCAAGGAATTCCTACTTATTTTGCCATGAAAACAGACTCATCTAGGTATTCTTCTTTAATAGGCTCATTCTCTTCATCTTCATCATCCTTCTCCAAGCGTGAAAGATGATTAGCAACTACATTCTCTGTGCCCTTTTTATCTTTGATTTTAATGTTGAATTCTTGTAGCAGTAACACCCACCTAATTAACCTTGGCTTCACATCCTTCTTAGCAAACAAATATCTCAAAGCAGCATGATTAGTAAAAATAATAACTTTTGAACCCAAAAGATAAGCTCTAAACTTATCACATACAAACACTACTACTAAGAGTTCTTTTTTAGTTGTGGTGCAGTTCAATTATGGTTCTGTCAAAGTTTTGCTAGCATAGTAAATGATATGCAATTTCTTATCCTTTCTTTGCTCTAACATACATCCTAAGGCAAAGTCACTAGCATCACACATAATTTTAAATGGCAAGGACCTATCCAGTGAAGTTACAACTAGAGCTATGGTTAATGCATCCTTCAATTTGTTAAAAAGCTTCCAAACATTCATTATCAAAATCAAACATCACATCTTTGACTAACAAGCTTGTCAAAGGTCTAGCGATCATAAAAAAGTTTTTAATAAAGCGACGATAAAATCCTGCATGCCCTAGGAAAGCTCTTATACCTTTCATGTTCTTTGGAGGTGGTAGATTGGATATTACCTCAACCTTGGCCTTGTCCGCCTCAATACCTTCCTTGGAAATCTTGTGGCCGAGCACTATCCCCTCATCCACTATGAAATGGCATTTCTCCCAATTCAGCACCAAGTTGGTGTCTTTTTTAAGACTTTCTCTAAATTCTGCAAACATGACTCAAAAGAGTCTCTAAACACTGAGGTCATCCATGAAAATTTCCATAAATTCCTCAATCATGTTAGCAAAAATAGCAAACACACACCTTTGAAATGTAGTAGGTGCATTACATAAACAAAAGGCATGTGTCTATATGCAAATGTACCATATGGACATGTAAAAGTAATTTTTTCTTAGTCTTGAGGAAAAATGAAAATTTGATTATAGCCGAAATAACCATCAAGAAAACAATAGAAGGAATGACTTACAATTTTTTCAATTATTTAATCTACAAAAGGTAAAGGGAAATGATCCTTCTTAGTAGTAGAATTCAACTTTCTATACTCTATGCACACTCTCTAGCCAGTTATAGTTCAAGTGGTTAACAACTCTTTCTTTTCATTTTCAATTACAGTCATGCCACCTTTCGTAGGAACACATTAGACAGGACTCACCCATTCACTATCAGAAATAGGATAGATAATACTTGCATCAAGCAACTTGATTACCTCCTTTTTTCACTATCTCTTTCAAGTTTGGGTTGAGTCTCCTTTGCCTTTCACAAACAGGCTTTCCGCCTTCCTTCAAGTGAATCCTGTGCATGGCCATGTTCGGACTAATACCTTTGATGTTGGATAGCTTCCAACTTAAAGCTTGAATATGTTTCTGCACCATTTTAAGTAGCTTATCTTCCTATTCCAAAGATAGCTTATTAGATATAATGATAGGTAAAGTTTTGATTTTTACCTATGAAAGCATACCTTTAATGTTTTAGCAATGCTTTTAGTTCAAGTACAGGGGGTTTTTCAATTGAAGGAGGAGTAGGAGTAAAATTTCTTACCAGTAACTCAGTTTTAGATGGTTCAACAACTTCCTTACCTATAACCTCTAGTTCCTCATTAATCATGACATCCCCTGCTTCCTCATTCATTATAACTGAAACATATTTGCTGATCATATCAATTTTCATACACGACTCACCTTTGATTGGATGCTTCGTTGCCTTTTTCATGTAAAATTCCACTCATTCTTCTCCAATCCTCAAGATGAGTTTCCTTTCAAGCATATTAACTAAAGCTCAGCCTATATTTAGGAAAGGTCTTCTTAAAATTAGGGGACAATTAACATCTTTATTGTACTTAAGTACCACAAAGTCCACCGGAATGATAAACTTATCCACCTTCACCAAGACATCTTTTACGATGCCAAATGATTTCTTCATCGATTGATCTACAAGCTGTATGACCATTGAAGTTATCTTGATATCACCTAAACCTAGCTTCTGAAAAATGGAATATGGCATCAAGTTGATACTTGCACCCAAATCACACAAGCATTTATTAAATACCAAGTTGCCTACCACGCATGGAATGGTAAAACTTTAAGGATCTTGTAGCTTAGATAGTATACTACTTTAAATAATTGATCTACAATTTTTAGTTAATGATACCGTTTGGTTGTCATCAATTGTTCTTTTATGTGACAAGATATCCTTCAAAAATTTAGCATATTTAAGCATGTTCTCTAGCATTTCAATAAATGACAAGTTAATTCTTAGTTTTTTCAATTTTTCTACAAATGCAGCAAATTTCTCATTAACCTTTGGTTTCTTAAGTCTTTGCAGAAAAGAATGGATGGCATATACGTTCTTATTTCATGCTCATTAACCTTCTTATTCTACCTGGTACCTTGGTCACGATCATCAATTGAATATTATAATCATGATAGAGATTGCTTTCAGTTTCTCCTTGCTTTCATGTAGTTTTAGCTTTGCAACTCATATGTCTATGATCTTGATCTTCTGCTTTACTATCTATAGGTTTCTTTCCTTGGTTCATAAGCTCTTTTCTACTTCTCAGTTGTATGGCATTGACTTGTTCCTTGGGTTTTAGCTCCGTATTGCTTGAAAGTCCTCTAAGATTTCTTTATGCGAATGCTGTAGCCAACTACCCCACTTGCAATTCCAAGTTATGGATGGATGATGAATGGTTCTTTATGATTTGATCAAATTTAGCTTCCATTCATTTCTGTGATTCCTTCTAGCTTGTTAACTTCATTCCTAACATATCCATGAACTTCTCCATCTTAGATTCAAAGTTCTTTTAAGAGGTTGAAGGTTGTGTCTTTGGAATAGTTCTTGTATTGTTACTCTACAAAAAATTTGGATGGTTTTACCATCCCGAATTATAAGTATTGGAGTAAGGATTATTACCTTGCCTTCCCATAGAGTATGGCATATTCCCTATAAAATTAGCTTGCTCCATATTCTCATATACATTGCAATCATTGACAGCGTGGCCCGATTGTCCGCACAACTCACATGAAATTGAAACTTTAGATAAGTTGTTGATTTGCTTTGTCAAATTTTTAACTTTAGCCTGCAGAGTAGTAACAATATCTAATGATAATACACCTTTATGCTCTTTAATTACCAATTTAGATCTATCTAATGCCTATAATGCATTTGTAGTTGCCATTTCCTCTAGCAGTTCATAAGCTGCCTCAATCATCTTTTTCATAAGAGATCCTCCAGCTTCTGCATCAATTATTCATCTCGTGGTTGTATTGACTCCATTGTAAAATGTTTGGAGTAGTAATTCTCTAGGTAAATTATGATGTGGACACTTTCTTTGTAGTTCCTTGAATCTTTCCCAAGTTTCATAAAGAGACTCACTATCCATCTGCTGAAAATTGGTAATTTCCTTGATGATCTTTGCTATTTTCTTCAAAGGAAAATATTTAGCCAAGAAGACTTGTACGAGTTGGTCCCAAGTAGTGATTGATCTTGGGGTCAATGAGTTCAGCCAAATCTTTGCCTTGTCTCTCAATGTAAATAGAAATAGATGTAGTCGGATTGCATCCTTTGTAACACCATTATACCTAAATGCATCATAGATCTCCAAAACTTTAAGATGTGAGCATTAGAATCTTCATTTGCTAAACCAACAAATTGTACCAAATACTGCAACGTTTGCAGTAGAGTTGGTTTTATCTTAAAGTTTTTGGCTGCTACAGGTGGTCTCATTATGCTTTGTTAGTTAGCATAGAAACCTAGCCTAACCACATTCATTAGTATGCTTTGTTCTTTTGCCATTTTTCCTGGAATTGTTTGCACAATTTGTTCTTGAGTAGCTATACAATTCTCCCTTTTGAATCTTGTTAGATATTTATAGACCTCTAACAGTGGTTATTGAGGGTTCTTGATTATTCTTCTACTCATACACCTACAGATTTAAATTAAGAAAAATTATAACATAAAAACACTTAAATCAAATTATACTCTCTAATAATGATGTTAAATATATAAATCCTTGGCAATGGTGCCAAAAACTTCATTGGTTGTGAACCAGTAGTTTTATTCAACTACTTTACTGCAAGAATATAGGTTATTGTAGTACGATATTAATCCCACGAGGATTTATTGCTTATCCACCATAATTCAATTTCTAACTTGTTTAAGCAACAACAATTGGTTGAATTATCTTATTCAATTACTAACTACAAAGGTCTATATTAAAGAGGCAAATAAAAACAATATTAAGAACATGAAAATAGTATTAAGAAGCATAGGAATTGAAATTTGAATCACCAAGCTAAGATAATATTCATATGCTTATTACTACCCAAGATATCCCAGGCATCAATGTTCCTCTCTTGAGGTAAAACTGACTAGTTTAGCACCAATCCTCCTCTCTCAAGGTAAAAATGACTAGATTTCTTAATAATCTCAGAATCACTCTCTTGATTTATCTCCTTCAATTAAAGAAACCATTAAGGAATCATCTAGGAGCTAAGTGAATATGTAGATCTCTCATACACACCAACCTAACTTGAATGTTTAAGTATTTTACAATTAAAATCTCGTTGCAATCATAAAGCATAAGATTTCATTTCTCAATAAAAATCTTTAGAATTAAGCATTCATAGTAATTTTGAGTAAGCACAATCCACTATCCTAAAAAGCAATTTCAAGATTCAATTCCTACAAGAAGTACTTAGGCACTCATGGATTAAGAGAAAACATAAGAAAATGAAGGGAAAATGAAGAAGAACACTCTGAAAAATTCAATTAATGCCCTTGCCTGCTCCTTGCTTCCTCTTTTTAATTGTTGAGTGGATTTAGCATTTAGCCCTAACTTGGATCTGTTAATTTCTCCACCCATAACTCTCTCCATGCTATAGGTTCCACTACCCATTAGTCTTCTTTTAATGCATTTTATTTTTTGCTCCCCACGGAACCCACTTTTCTCCTCTTAGTCTATTGTAAAATCTGCTTAAATTTGGCTCATAATTGAGGAGTCACGATCATGAATTTTAGAGTCATGATCATGACTTGTTGAAGTGGCTCTCTAAGCCTTAACATGCTTCTATCACAATCGTGACTTTGAATGTCATGATCGTGACTTGCTCTTTATAGCTCATCCTCTCTTGGAATAGCTTTTGTCATGATCGTGACTTTAAATGTCATGATCGTGACTTACTCTAGAGACTCTCTTCCTTACTTTCTATCATGATCGTGACTTGCTCTTTAAGTCTCAAAATTCTTCACTCCTCATTTGTTTGCTCCTCTAACTCTACACACTTAACAAACACATCAAATTCCACCAAAACAAAATAAAACATAACAAAATAAACACCAATTATCAACTTAGAATAATTAAAACATCATGCAATTTGACATACATCAAGTATATCCAATTAACATGCTTATAAGTTTTCTTTTACCTTATTATAATTATAGTTATCCTTTTGAATAGTTCTCATTCCACTATCATATAATCATATTTAAAGATTGAATCATCAAACCATCAATACATAATAATTAAATAATTAACTAATAAATTCCATCATAAAGCATTTTTGTTTAGATGGACTTAACATTTACTTATTAAACTCATTTGTAGGATTAACAATGAATAAGCATAAACCTGCTTATTGCAAAATTAACCTTCGATTAGTGTAAAAGTAGTGACTTTCCCCTTTTTGTCACCTATTTAAACTTTAGTTATTCTTAGAGTAACATTCTTTTTTCGTATCATATAATTATATTATTTAAAACTACATATGTATCTAAGCATTTACATCATTGATAACACATATAATCATTCAGGTATAACCATCATTAACCCAATATTTACACGTAGTATTAAATAGTTATAATATTATTTTATTTAGTAAATACCAAGTGTTCTAATTATTTTATTTAACCTTTTTAATAATTCATATATTGTAAACTTTTTTTAGACATTAATTCCAAGAATTTAATATTTTCTTCATGTGAAAGTCTTATTTAATTAGTCTTGGATACATTTAATTAAACATAATAATAATGCAATACATATATGGTTGTACCTCATGTACACCACTTAATTTGGGAAATGTTAAGTCACTCCTTGACAATAGCAACAACCTCTAAATATGGTTTTTATAGGGCCTTATAGTTGCATATTGATATACACATAACTAATATATGTTATTATTTAAACATGAGTTACCTAAATATAGTTTTTATCTATCATTACTACATACACATCTATACTTAAGTTGCTGTCTAGCATTACTAATTTATATTAAAACTCACATCTACTTTGACCTTTGAAGGTTTTCATTCTCATTATTAAGATACATTCGGTTCAATGAGCTAGCTAAGTAATTCATCTAATTATTACATATTCTTATGTTGCTTCATGTTTCTCTCTTTGTCTTTAATGATACACATAAGTGATGCAAATTCAAGCCCATAAATTCCCCTAATGATAATGACATTTGGTTAAAAAAAAGAAACAACACTTTTGCAAATTTAATTCTTTCATTTATAATATATTACAATTAGTAATATGATTAATTACTTTAGGTTTCATTAAATATTACTGCATGCACATTTAAATATCCACATAACTCAAGGTTTCATTAAGTATTTTATTACATTAAACAGTTCATCAAGCATACATCACACATGAAATTTAGTAGGTGGCATCTACTTCTATTAATAGTTGTAATATATTTTTATTGAATTTCTCCATTAATAACTCTTTCATAACAAAAGAGTTGTTAGTGCAACAAATCAATAAAAATAATAGTAAAGTAGAATAAATATAAGATTTATAGAATATTGATCAATCCAAATCATCATTGAAATTCTAAGTAGGCAACACATGAGTTATAATGGTTTGACACACTAATTGCCTACATTCATTCTCTTAAGTAGCAACTTAAGGTTCCACTAAATCCTTTCAAGCTTACAAGAATGGATTCTTCAATCAATAATCTCAAGCCTAGTGTTTTATAAGATTACACTCAAACTTTTACAATAAAGATCAATCTCATAAGATTATGCTCTCAATTATAACAATAATACTCAATCAATAGCTCTCACCAACCCAATACAAAAGTAATCAAAGTGGGGAAATTAATGAAGTTTAGAGAACAAGAGTGATTTGAGAAAGAAAAGTTACAATAGCTCAAGTTTCAAGTTACTTACTTAAAGAATTGATTTTCCAACCTTAAATATGTTTCTCTCTCAATAGGAGTCTGTTATACTAAGCAATAAATGTAAATAGTTTCGTGGAAATGCCTTTAAGTTAGATAAAAAATTTTCTACCTAGAGTCATGCATGGTCTGTCACGTCTTTTACCTACGTAGACATGCTCCCGTAGAATGACTATTAACTTTCTCTTCTAGAAAGTCAACAAACATCCTATAAGGGATTTATGTACTTTTTACTTTTTTTTATAACACTTAATGTCCATTAAATTTATTTGATCATCTTTTTCTACTTAAACCAAATTTCATTTACTTTGAAACTATGATATTAAAATTCATCAACTTCTATTCATAATTAGATATTACTATCCTTTATAATCTCATTAATAAGCATACGATCTGTCATCCAATTCATTTCATTCCCTGGATTATCATAACATAATAATTACCTTATCACCATATCAGAGTTATCACTTGCATACATATTATAATTTAAGTATCATCATAATTATTCATTATTACAAACCATTAATACTATCACTTAATTTATAGTACTGCCAAGTACCTTATTGAAAAGTTTGCACAAACTTATGGAATAAAAGTCTGAAGGATAAATAAATCTTTACCAGCTATTTATTCGAAGATCAACTGGTGATAGCTACTACTTCTGTTCTTCGGTCTTACTAGTACCTACGTTTATCAAATGACAAACATTGAGTATAAAACTTAGTGGTGCTAGCATAATAAGTATCAATAACATACAATACTCATGTATCATAATAAATAGATTCATCAACATATAATTCATGAGTAATTATAGAATAAATTAAATCCTCACATCATATAAGCTACCATTAATTATTCATCTATCATGTTAGTCATATCATAAATATTCTAGCATGTCATATCATAACAATATTATTTATTTCATAGCATATTATATCATCATAGTGTATCATGTCATCATATTATATCATATCATCATTGCATATCATATCATCTTAGCATATCATATCATCATAGCATATCATGT
>CANYBF010033950.1:0-22723 GCA_948192965.1 Dalechampia spathulata | reverse complement strand
TAAAGATATACATATATAGCATGTTTAATAAAGACTAAAATGTATATATGAGTTATTGGATTTGTGATTAAGTATGATAATGATAGAAATATATAATTAAGGTTATTATTTAAGTATTAGCTGATGCTTTGTTAATGAGTTCTAATATCTAACATTCTTATAATATGCATAAGAAATTTCAGAAGCTAAATAAATAATAGAAGTTAAGAATAAAAGGAATAATATTAAGAATCGATTAAAGACATACGATTAAGATATTCGTAAGTAACCAATATTATGATATCACTGATTTCTATATTATAACAATATTATCATAAATACTTTATGATTTAACAGCAACTAGTTATTAACAGAATCTAAATGAGACTACTTATAAGAATTTAATTTAAGTTATAGATTCTGGATGTTAAACTGATCAGTGTCTTAATGATAACAACTTAGTAATAGATAATTAAATATTAGTTGCTTGATAAAATATTAATATACTCATAAATTAAGAGTAAGGTAAGAACCTATTTTTAGATAACATGTTCTAGTCCTTGATAAGTGATAAATAATATAAACTATTTGAAAGATTATGCATTATGATATTAAATAAGGGTAAGATAAGACAACGATTATTAAAGATATTATTAACTACTTTATTAAATTGTATTCATAAACAAGTATATAGAAACAGTTTGTAAAGAGGTTTTAAGAAATAATAATGAAAGACTTATTAATTACAGTTGCACTAGTAGAACAACTATATTAAGTTAACAGCACATATATCATAAACTGAATTAGAAATAATTAGATAATTTATGGAACGATATAATGAAAATATGGTTGAAGTTTGGAGCTGATTAATTTATAATACTAGATAGGCAGTACTAATAATGACAGTTTTGTAAATTAATAAAATATTAAATAATTATTTGATATTAGGATCAAAAAAAAGTAAATAAAACTAAGTAAAAAATGATGATCAAATTAAGGATGAAATAAGAACATAATCACATAAAATATTATATGAATATTATTATGAAACCAAGGCTCCTTCTTTGAAATTATTAAAATAAATAAATAAATATGGAATTAAAAGAGAAGGAAGTCAGATTTTTTGCTCCATGAACTAAAAGCATTTTGACTTCTTCATTCTTTCCTTTTCCTTTTATTCTTACTTAAAGAAAATCATAGTTTCAAGGTAATTTTTCATGTAGAATTCATTTTTCCTATTATTTTAAGCTAGTTTTCATCATATGCATACTTCTTTATTCTTAATCCTTGCTTTTATTGATGTATGAAGCACTTGTGTGAATTAGCCAAGATGAGGAATTTGAAGAAAATGAATGAAAAATGATGGATTTGATGAGAAACATGCATAAGCATGCTAGACATGCAATTTTGGTGTAACCAGATATGTATGCTACTATTAGTTATGTATTTTATAAAAACCCTAACTTGTATAATGTGTATATGATTTTTAAGTTATTTTTCCATGTGTGAGTGATGTGTTTGAAGTGATTAAATGTTGTTGAGAACATGAATTGGTGAAGTGGAAGAAATGAAGTGGTTATTAATGGTTGCGTTTGTTGCCTTATCTTAGAAGATTGCCTTCCTTATATTTTAAGGGTCAAACATGTGTTATGGCTTGAGTTCTATTGATGGTATGTTTGAATAATGTGTTAGGATGTTGATTGTATGATTTAAATGTAAATGGAGATGAGTTTTGACATAAATATATGCATGAAATATGGAATGGAATGAAGAAAAAGGTGAGAAGTTTACTTGCTGCTCGAAAATGACTATTTTAGTTTTAGCTTCTATAAATTAATAGAAGTGTGTAATTTGTATGAATTCATGTAAATAAGATAGAGTATGGTGTTAAAATTAATAAAATGAGTTTTGGTTACATGGGATATGAAATGGTGTAATGAAAAGTAAAACTAGATTTGGTTTTGGACAGAATCTTTAACCTTGCAGCAAATTCACTTTCAAAGCCTTAATGTTATCCAAAAAATTTGTGTAATATATCAAATTAAAGCTTGTTGAGTTTAGTTTTTGATTATATAATGTATGATTAATTCCAATTTCATTTGGTCTATCAATAATGGGAGGCCATGCATGGGGTACATGAATTGTAATATGAAATATTTATTTTGGCAAGTACATTTTTGTATACCATAATTCCCTATGTTTTGGTATCTTATTTACATGGATTATTACTTTGATTTATGTATTAGAGGATGGTCTAAATGTGAGTGATATTTATGGTTCATGACTTGTCCCATAAGGCTACTAAAAGGTATGAACAAGTATGGTAAAAACAAGTAGGAAACCTTAAGGAAAAATGACCAATTGAATAGTGCACCTTACCAAATGAATAGTAACATGGCATGTAAGTTTCAGCCACTTAAGGAATGCATGCTCCAAGCTTTTAAACTTCAGGCTAGACCCCCTTAGACCTTGTTACTCATTCTTATACACATGTAAAGACATTTAGAGTCATAAAAAGACTTTAATGTCATATGTTTGAATTATGTTGATCTATGATCTCTGTATGCCGAAATGATTAAACTATATGATTTACATGTTACCAAACCTAAGTATGATTACCATAGGTACTTGTACATGAATGCATGAATGAGTTAAGGTATAAATAAGACTAATGACATGTAATGCTATCAAAGGGGTGACTAATGATACTTAAATGCACTTTATGCATGCATTAATGAATATAAACCTATAGTTGGCCGAAATGTTTATATGATCACTATATGTGAAGTGTGGTATAATATGAGATGAATATATGCTCATATGTTCCTAACAAATCAAACTAAATTTATGGCTACATGTTATGAATGAATGTGAATGTTTAAAGGTAATAAGTACATGAATGATGTGAATGGCTTTACTAAATGAACTTGAAATGGGAAATGCTACAGTTACAGCTAAGGAAACCCATATTTCTCCCTGAGCTCATAATAAGGGTAAAGCTAATTTAGGTTTATGCTTTTCACTTCATGGCCTCATTTAAGGTCTTGAAATTACTTCTTTATGTTGACATGCTTATGGTATCAATGTAATGAGTTTTTATGACCAATGTTATCATATGATCAACATTGCACATGATCATTCCAGCATCATTCACATATCATGTCATGAATCATACAAGCATAAAAGCATACTCATGACATATCATAAAGAGGTTATAAGGTGGAAAAAGGAAAGGAAAGAGATGTTTATAGAGCTATATGCTATGAAAACATACTTGGTCATAGAGATGATGGATTCCTTTGGAGAATTATACAGTTTTGTTCCTTTATGGAACCATAAAGCAATGATGGATTCATTGAAAAATACAGTAATGATATGTTCCCATGGGAACCAGTATCAGTACATACAGAACCTAGTATGGATTATGCACAAACATGGAATGCTGAACCTGGTCTCATTCTTAAAGATGTTATAGGAAAATAAGAGGGATGATGCAAAGGATGATTGCATTCTCATAGACATACATTGTCATGTCCAACGCATGGAAGTACATATATGGATAATCATATTTGCACCATAATTGTCCTATTATAGAGATGTATACATAATGATGATGTTATATACAGTATTATTATAGGAAAGCGTACAGTGATTGCTACATATTATTTATTTCTATCTTTACACTATATATGACTTATTACATATAAAGTATAATGCTAGATGTTATGATATGATATAGTTATGAATATCAATGGAACTTTATTTTGAAATGACTTTATTATGATTCTTTTGATATGTGATCATATCATTTACATGTTTTTATAGCACCATTGAGTTTTATACTCAACGTTTATCATTTGATGAACACAGGACTATGATCCTCTTGTGGGCATTTGGTTTAGCTAATATACAGTTAGTAGGGAGTCTGATTTTAGATTATGTAGCTAATTGTATTAATCATCATGGCAGTAGTACTTTAATTGTGAACCTTTGATGTGTGTGTTCACGATACCACTATATTTTGTTAAATTAAACATATAGATGACATATGATGGATGACTGTGTTATCATGTATGGTTGATTAATGTTGTACGCACATGTTGTTATGCATACACACTGTTATGAAGTGATAACATATATGTATACAGATAGTAAAGGAGCTTAGGTACTTTCACAATGATGAATTTATAAATGTTATATTGTGAAAACTTTTTATGCATCCCTTATAGGATAATTAGTGATTTCCTTACTTAAGAGTTATTAATTATTCTATGGGAGTATGTTACGCCAATGTATAGGTATAACACTACTAATTTAACTTGCTTAAATAAATTTCCAGCTTCTTGCCACTACAGGTGGTTGCATGGAACATATATCCACAACCCAACTCTACCATATGTATATTTTCAACACAATTAACTTATACTAAGGTTCAAGAAAGTTTAGGAAGGTCAACATTTATATGTTTATTTCCAGCACCATGCGGTCTAATGGGTTTGTTGTTTATGCACAACTTATCTTAGGCATTAATTGCGTGCAACGACTCTCAAGATCCAATAGTGTTACTGTCATCAAACATACATACGTGCCAACTGTGTTCTAATTATAATTTAATATCCCTGTTTAGGCTCATCTTCAGCTCAACATTTGTTGTTAACATATACATCTAATATACCAAGTTTACTTCAAGATTAAAGATTTTAGTGATAGATTATAAGCTAGTTCATTAACAACATATGTTTTGGTACTTTTAACTTAGAACTACTGCCTTCTCCATATAGTAATATAAGTATGACATTCATCAGATTATTTTGTTTAATTAAGGATGGTAGTATAGCTGAAACACTTCATAAGCACTCAGCTTCACCACACGCCTCTGCTACATGTTTTCCAAATGGTCCTTGTCATGTCACAGGTACACAGCGTGACAACGATGGATGTTCGGTTGGCAACATCCTAAGACTGACATCATGATACCCGATGGAAATCAAGGCTTGCTTTGAGGAAGGTTCTTTAAATTCCAAGCTACTTATTTTCAATGCCACTACAAAGCAAACTCCTTAAATCCAATTACTATATTAATATACATATATGTGGCCAAGACTGTTATATCATAAACCCTTGAATGTTCTATATTATCAACATGAAGAATACATTTTTATGTATGGATACACAAGCGTTATTCAACTAATAGTCTCGACAGAGGATTTACACATTAATAGCTTCATCTGTGAGCCAAGTTTTATTTTCCTCAAAATTCTAGTAAGATCTCTCTATCTCTCTTTCTAAGTTTTTTTTTCTTTCTTGATTTACTTAATTCAATTCTTAAAGGTATTGTATAAATATATCATGTATAAACTAACACCTTCATACGCAGGTTTTATACCACTTTCACATGTAGGTTTTAGGTATAAATGGCTACCACCTAGTTTTATTACTATAAAAATTAACTATAGTAATCAGATTTTTCATCCTGCATCAAGTAAAAATAGATATACATATAAAACCTTTATAAAACTCGACTTCATTACTTATTCTGATACATTATCTTTATTTATATATTGAACAATCAGTACAATACACACAAGCATCAATAAATCATCATTTTATTCACTACATACTTGCATAAAAACCCACCCTTAACCAAAACTCCACCATTCGCAAACACCCTTCCTCCTAGCGTAAGGTAAAATCTTATATGTATAGATAACATTTGCTCACCTAGACCAAAGATTAGGATCTTATACATAGCAGTTCGTCCATCGCTTACCATAGCTTGCTAACCCCTCTATTTCAATGGGGTTAAGCTTTCTTCTTCCTCGCCACTTCCAACATCATCTGAACAGTTCTAAAATGTACATGTACGAGTGCAGCTTAGTTATTTATTTGGTAGTGGTTTTGTCACCTAGCACTTGTTAAATTTGTTTTATTTTATTTTTATTTTTTTCTTTATTTCTTTCCCCCATCTATAATCCTCACTTTCCACCACTAACTTTCATTAAAGGTATTTTAATTCCTATGTTATTGCATCTATATGTGTATATATATATATATATTAATTTACCAACTAATTTCTCATGTATGGGAAGTAATTTAATTAATAATTCATTGATCTCTCAATGTTAAATATTATAAAATAGAATAGTAAATCTTTCTTGAAATTATAATATATATCATCATCATATATTTCAAATAAATTTCATCAATCATTTATATATTATAAATTATACATATACAATAAGTGTAATATACATTTGAATATAATTTTAACCTTTACTTATATGCTTACCAATAAAAATGATCATAGTTTGCTATATTTTATAATTATGTTTTTGAGAGTTTCAATTAAATAAATTTATACATAAAATAATAATATTAGTTAATTTTTCAATGACATAATTACCAACTATTCATTTTGGCTCAATCCTTTACTAAATCATACTATTAATTGTTTCCATACCTTTATTAAATCATCTTTTTCATTTAATTAATTATTTAGCTATTCTAGAAATGTGAATATAAAAACCTAAAATATTGATTAACACCATTTAGTTGAAATATAATTAAATGTTATACACAACTTATCATTTATTAAATACATGTACAAATAAATAAATTAATTAACGATCATATCATATCAGATAACTGCTAACTTAAAATTTAAAGGAAAAGACTTTCTTCAAAATAAAGAAATTTATATTTACATATTCATATATAATTAATATATACATATATACATATCTCAACACATTAATACACTAAATATAAATAATTACATCTTATTTAATTAATAATTAAGCTAATTATTTAATCACTATGATAAAAATATAGTTAAACATAATTATAACCACAATTAAAATAATGACGATGAATATGTGAGTGTGACATCTATGATCGATTTTTGCTTAAGAATTGATTTTCATTTAATTATTGCTTGACTTTCACTTGAATTTTAAATCATGCTATTTGATTTTATTTCCATTGCTATATGGATGATGGAAATTGAATCAAGAAGTAAATTAAGCAAAATGAGTTGTTGGAGTGATTTTAGCAGCTCTTGTTCATTTTCTTGAGATTTTTCATAATCCAACTCTAGTTAATTTCATTTTCCACAAATGATTTCCATACATATTTAGTGAACCTTAATCCATAATTCATGCTTTCTCGTAGCTTGAATAGATAAATTGTGTCCTTGTATTTTCATTATTGCCTAATGATGATTATTTGCTTGCCTTTTTCATTCATGTTTCTTTTTGGCTCTTGCTTCCCAAAATCCTTTTCCTAAGTGGAGGAGATGTTGCTTAACATCTTGATTTTGCATCATTAAAGCTTTTATGTAATAGAATATGCCTCTATTTTTTATCCTCTTACATGTATGTCTTGCTATATTATGCTTGTATCCTCTATGCATTTCTATTTCCTTTCCATGGGCTAATTTCTTTTACTTTTTGCTACTATGCTTTTTATATCTATTGTCATGTTATGTTGTATGATTATATTCATGCCTATGAATATCCATACGTCTACTTAGGTTAATTAACCAATTAATATAGTAAAATTAAAATTGAAACTCTAAATGAATATATCTTCATCACCCAAAAATATCTCTAAAAGGTTTAACTAAAACACATGGTATGGATCGATTGAATGAAAATCTGGAACCATTTAATGATGACTCCATTTTTCACCTCATGTAGATTTGTTTCATTCCTTTGGAAGCCTCTCAAGAATATTACTTTTTCACTCTAAGTAGGCTCCTAGTGTTATCTACTAGAAGCCTTGATCTAGGTTATAGTGAGAGCCCTACACACAAATGGAAAATAAATTGAATGGCATGATTTAAAATTCAAGTGAAAATTAAGATAAATTTTAAGTGAAAATCAAGATAAAAATCAATTGAAATTCAATTTTTAGATAAAAATTGAGCATAGATGCAAATTGAAAAATTCAAAGATCATTACAAATCACTTAGAAATTAGTCAATATCCAAATTCTATATAACCCCATCAATTATACAATTAATAATTAAAATGCTATTGAATTGAGAAATAAATAAAATAATTGATTTTTAGACAAAAATCAATGAAACATATCATGAAATTTACATTGGTAGATCCTAAAATCATGAAGAATCCATTAGAAATGAATCAATAAGCAATTCAACTTTAGTAATTTGAAAAATCAACTATAAAGCCAAAATTAATCAAATTGCAATGATGTATGATGAATTCATATTATTTGGGTAATTATAAAATCACAAACACTATTGAAGACTTTAAGGAAAATATAAAATCAAGGAATTTGAATGAAAAATACATTTTTTATAAAATTTAAGCATGATATGCGCAATATATAGGATGATGTATGCAACATGTAACCTTAAAAATCATGATGTGCATAGCATAAAGGCTCATATGCAATGATAAGACATTTTTAAAAAACAAAATATAAGATTTTAAACAAAATCATAGTGAAATTTAAGAAATCAAGACATTTAGGACCACCATGAAGAATTTAAGGTCAAAGAATGACTTAAATGCAATTGTTGCATTCTTAAATCCAACCAAATCATATAAAATTACAAAACCCAATCATAAAATCATGAAATAAGAATAAAAGAGAAGAGAAAATAGTCTTTATAAAACTCACCAATGATAAGTAAACTTTAATCTTCTTAACCTCAAATTAAGCGAAGAATTTAGTAAATAAATTTATCTTTAATCACTTAATTAAGAGTTAATTGCATTATTAATTAAGTGAGAAAGTAATTTGGCAGAGTTTAGCCTAATTTCTCAATTTTTGGACCTCTTTTCCATAAATACCAAGGCTATATTTATATAGGAAGGTTGGGTTTGCCATAAGCCTAATGAACCTTAAATGTTCTAAAATGGCAACGAGACATATGGCTCATGTTACTTGAGTATGGGATGTTAAAACCCTTATGTGTAGCTTAGGTTTGAAAATAGGGATCAATACCAAAGCTTTTTAAGGAAAATTTGAACATGCAATACCTGAGTAAAATTTCAAAGTCTATAGTTTACCCTCTGATTAGGATCATTCTAGAGCAACATAAGTAAAATTTGATAGAATGAGACCTAATCATATCATGATTTTTACCTAAAGGAAAAGAATGATACTTAGTTGGTACTCATGATAAGGCTTGATGCTTATGTTGATGCTTAATGCTTTATTAGGGATAAATATAACTCATTAGAATTGTTCATATTGAGGCTTACGATCTAATATAGCAATTAGGAGCTTAATGCTTGGGCAACCAATCAAAGTTAAAAAAATGATGTATTTATTGAGGGTTGTAACTTAATATTGCAATTGGGAACTCGATGCTTGGGTGAATCATCAAAGCTCATCAATAAGTTATGCTCATGTCAAGGCTTGCAACCCATTACTACCACTAGGAGCTTGGTGCTTAAGGGAGGCAATTAAGACTAATCAAGAAGCGATGCTCATGCTAAGGCTTACAAACTAATACTATAATTGGGAGCTTAATGCTCAAGGTAGTGATAAAAGCTAATCAATGGCTAGCTACAAGACTGATGGCTTTATTATTAAGCTTAAAAGTCACCTGAAGACTACTTTGAAATGCTTGAGGCTAAAGGTTTATGAATGAATACTTGATCAATTAATCATTATTGTATCATCTGGTCAACTATTAGATTAGGGTGATCAATTACTCGATTAATGGTGAATGACTATTCATTCTATGATGAACAACTACTAGTTCTATGCTCATGCTATTATATGCATTCCTTACAAGTACAAAATTAACATTTTGGGACCCATTGCTTGGCTTCAACATTTTCTAATCAATGATTTAATTAGCGTTATAATGTTTAACCAAGTTGATCATTTATAGTATCCATGTCCTATCTATGGCAATACATAGAAACGTAATTTATCAGTAATGTTACACCTATAAATAGGGGATAGTAGAATGTGTGTATAAGTTCTAAATAATGTATTAATACCATAATATGTAATTTGAAAAAAAATGAACTTAAACTTATATTAAGTTACACAAGCATAATCGGGTCAAACGTGGAGACTAAATAGTACGTATTTAGGTCAAGGAGTATAATAGGATAGAATAATATTTAGGATAGAAACTAAGTTAAATATACAAATTAAAAATATTAAACTTAAATGTGCTTGAAAGTGGAGGATGGGTGACCTCCCCAAGAAACATACGATTTTCAATCGTGTAAGCTGTTTTTGATGATTTAAGCTATAGAATCTTATCCAAAGTAAATTGAAGATTCTATTAAGCTATTTGGAGGTGTTCGAGATTGAAATATAGCTAAAGATATCAAAAAGGACATAAATGGTATTAATAGAATTACTTAAGGGTAAAGTTGGAAATATGGAGAATTTATAAGGGTAATCATGGAAAATCCAATTTTAAGGATTAAATTGCAAATAATTAAAGTTGAGGGATTAATTTAAGATGTTGTAAAGTTTATGGAGGGACTTGTTTAGTAAAATTGAATGTTAGAGGGCTAAAGTGTGATTTCTCATAAATTTAAGGACTAAAGTGGTACTTTTTTCAACTTAAAGACTTTTATTTGTTAAATTTATTAAATTAAGTGAAAAATAAGAGGAAAAAGGCGAGAAAAGTTGAAATTTAAGAGAGGGAAAGAAGAAGAAGGAGAAAATCATCTTAAGGTAATTTCTTAATCATTTTTCATGAAATGTTTTAAAGCTTTTCATATAAAAAGTAGTAATTTTCGATTCTCTATCATTTGGTATAAGTTTTACCTTGGGAAAGTTAAAGAATAAGTTGGTGGAAGTAAGTGAGAGATTAATGATTTTTGGGAATTTCTTGATTAAGGTAGATTTAAGTTGATTTTAAGGAAGAATAAGGTAGAATAACATGTATTTACTATGAATTAAGCTTTGGATTGAATTAAAATGATGTGAAATGACTCTAATGGTGAATGAAGAATTAGACTAAGCATGGGTTCTTTATGGAAATGTAATTTAGTTTGATTAAATGATGGATAATGGAAGAAAATTTGTTTAAAGTAATGATTATAATAAGAAACATGAAAGAATGGAAGTGAAATGATGAAAATGTATGCTTATATATTTGGTTAAAAGGGGTATGGATATAAGTGAAGGGTTTGATGAGGAATGAATGTGTTTAGGTGTGAACTAGAATGAAAAATGATGATTTGAAGTGTTAGAAGAGAATAGAATTCAAGAAAAACTAATGTTATTTAAGAAAGACATTTTTGGCTATTATAGGTTTTCATGGTATTTATCTTTTTTAAATGTATATGATGATGGAAGTGTGTTTTAATAATTGAGAATGTATGATATTTGATGAATAATATGTAAACTTTTAGGTGGATAGGATATTGAAGGAGTAAATAGTTGGATATTGTGCTTAATTTGAGATTTGGTATTATATATTTTGAATTATGTTGGAATATGAATTGGAGATGTGGAAATGAAGCTTATTCTAAAAGTTCTATCACATTCTATTATTACAGCTAAAGGAAATAAAAGAAGTGAAGAAGAGAAATAGAGGGAAGTGGAAAAGAAATTCCATTAGAGGTGTGTGCACAATAAACATGTTATGTATTTACTTTAAAATGATTTTATTCAAAATAGTTGTTTAATTGTTTATTTTCTACAATCAACTACAGAATGAGTATTTTTATTGCTTAAGAATTCTTTATTATGAAAAATGTGCTTTACTTAGTTGGCTATTGATTTATGAATTTATTCCATGTGATTTTATTATATTTGATATATGATTTGATAAGAGTTTGAAAAAGGATTATTTTTCATAACCAATAATAGACAGATGATGATGAGACAGACAGATGGTTATGATATATCTTTTATTGGGTCGAAGGTTGAGATATTCGATCATTTCCCAATGAAAGGTATGCACACTATAGTATATGATCACCTAAGGATGGGATTGAGACTTGTCTCCCATTCGGGTTACAGTGATTCATTATTGTAACTTGTGATCCAGACAGATGAGATTAGTCACCTTGGGGGTGGGATTGAAACCCATCTCCCATCCGAATTACAAGTTTCCTATAACTTATGACAAAGGTAGATGATGAGACATATGATATTGATGATTTAATTATAATTGAGATTCAATGTTTGATTTATGTTTTTATATAATATTTATTTGATTTATACATTGTTGGACTTTATTTTACCGGATGACGTTGTTTCTATTATAATAAATGATCACTTTATTTCTCAAAAATATTGTTTTATTATTATATTTCTGTTTGTTCAACAAGAAAAGGATTTGATCTTGCTATTAATAATACTCATTTTATATTTTTACTTTATTTTTGTTCATTATTCACCATTGAGGTCATACACAACGTTCATTTTATTGAACGTAGATTAGAGAAGAGTTAGAAGCTAAGCCTAGTCGAGATTTGCTCCTAGCAAGTCGGAGCTGTTAAGAGGGATCTTTTAGGTATCTATCATGTTATGTATATTTATATTAAGTACGATGTAAGTATACTACTAAGATAATACCTAGAGACATCGAATTCTATTTGTATATCTATTTGGTGTTTTGATTATATATATATATGTTGTTTAAGTTGATGAAAAATCGTATGATCATATTTTAAATACGTTGTCACCTACATAGTACTTTATCATGGAAAATTTTTATTGGATTTTATCAAAACTTCTTTTTAAAAGCTTTTATTTTAATGATAGTAAAATTTTCAAATTCTCTCATTTTCATGATCAAAATTACAGTCAAAATTTTTATACCGCTGCATTTGATCTACAATCTTAATGTTACTTCTTAATACTTTTAACGTGTAGAAGTGGTCAATAATTGATTTTTAACATTCCTTGTAATATGTTTAGCGGATTTCGGTGTCGAAGTGGAATCTGTTAAGCATGTTACGAGATAAGAGGGGTAAGGTGTGATAAGTAAAATTAGTATTGAATTAGTTTTGAGAAAATACTTGAATTGTTTAGCATTAATTTATAAGCTTTTGACTTATTTTTACATTTTTCAAATGCTATTGGTTCTAAAATTTGAATTCCATGGGAAAAACTTGCTCAAAAAATTCTAAAATTTATGGGTGAAGCTATTGGTAAGTCCGTGAGTTAAGTGGAATTCTGCTAATTTTGAAAGTGTCTTGATTGTTATTCAGTCTAGCTATTAACTATGTTGATCTTGTAGATCATGGCTTATGAGTTTAGACTGCTATTAAAGCTCGACATCCTAAGTGGGCTTCTACTAGGCTTCTTACATAAGCAGGTGTGGTGCATGCTATGTAAAAGGCCTGATCATAATATAGACAAGTTGAAGGAGCATCTCAATGACCTAACTTAAGACTATATAAGTAAGCAAGTAATGTTTTTAGCATAAGAATAAATAGAATTAGTTTAGAAGATACTTGAATAGGATAAGCAATATACAATCATAGAGAGCCTCAAGTATCAACTCTTCTACTTAAGAGAGAGTGTTGTTGACTTTCAACTGAGGCTAGAGGGATGTGTTGGCCCACTACACCACCTTATACAATCATTTAGGTGTCATGTTTTAACATTGACCTAGAAGTCATGGCTACTTTGATCAGCACTCTCAACCAAGAGCACCTTTTTGAGTCACTAATGAGCTACCCAACCTTCATATAGATACGACTATTAGGGCTAATAGACTAACCTATCTATAAAGGATAGTATTATAAAGCTAGTGAATTAGGTGATAGGCTCAGCTCTTATGGTAGTAGTAGAGGCCCTCATGGTTCATCGATTGTTAGGAGTTCCTAAGGTGGTGGCACCTCAAAGATATTGCACAGCGCTATGTTTAGATAAACACCAATGAGACTAAAGCCTAGTAGTTCTTATGTACCACCTCGTTACAAGCATCCCTATGGCTTTTTTATAGGTCAGCTAATATGTTCATAGAACTTGTATGTTTACACTTATGATGAGCTGGGCTGCCCATACAAGACATCCTTCCTAATGCTGATGAGAGATGAGATTGAGTTAGATTTAGCAAACACCACTCATGTAAGTAGCTAAAGTACATTAGTATGCTTATAATTATGTTAATCTAACCATGTTTAACCTATACAAGTGCTTAAGATAGAGGATTAGGACCATTACACTGGAATGACATAAGAGATATGAAGGGTGCATAACAGTCTTAATCTAAATGAGGGGTGATCAGGTGATGATGATGCATGTAGCAGATATGACACCCATCTCTATATGCATGTCTTATAGCTTCTATTTTAGAACACTAAGAAGTACATAATAGAATAAACTTTCATGGAAAATGAGTCTAATACACTCAAGCTATATGTGTACAAATTTTAAATGCTCCCAATGGCTCAAACTTTCTATTCTTTTTGCATGTATTAGTGACACCCAAATCTAACTATTTGTTACTTTTCATTCTTATGCAAGAATACTTCTTTATTTATTTCTTTGTTGAAATATGACATATGTTGTCTTCCTTATAAGAATATATAATGACTCAACAATCATTATCTACTTTCCATTCTAATTCTCACTAGTGGGGTGATACTAAGTATGACTTATTAAGCAAGTTCATATTTTAGTACTTGAAGACATTCCAACAAGTCTCTATCAACTATGCTTTCTTCCATGTAGAAGTACAATTTTTGGATCTGGTGACACACATCTTTCGATTTGGACACATGGAGCTATGTCCAATATACAAAAAGTTCATTATTATCCTCAATGTTACATGTAGCATGACAACAATGCTCACTACACCAATGCCTATCAGTGGGGCAATCCTATATTTAATCAAGGCATTTGACATTGGGTTCATTGCTGACTATAGAGGGTTATGTAAATCTTACCACTATCTTTAGGTTATGCACCATAAGCTGGTGACTACTCCCTTATGGTTGAGGGTAGCTACATTTAGTTTATTGGTATAGTTTCTCTTTGTTAACTCATTTGATTGTGAGGATCTCATAATTGGTTTAGTAGTCAACTAGATGGAGCAGGGTCAAATCCCATTTTTTAATGATCATGATAGAGATGATCTTTAGGCTATATAAAGTGAAGTAGGGTGAGTCTGGGTGCCTTAGTGGTAGTCTACTACTACTATATGTATGGTTTATAAGCTACCTTTACAGGTTTTCAAATTACAATAACTATACTCTAATTTTTACACAAGTCATCTCTTGTGTGGTTTCTGGTTCATCGACTCTTTGGTCATTTTTATCCTTAATTTTTACCTAAATACTCCCTTAGATTTTTAACACAATGGGTTACTCTAACTTTTACTTTAGTAGCGTTTTGTAAGGATTTCAACTTAATGAGATTTTTGCTTTTACTTTTACTATTTTTTTTAACTTTTTTCTTTTCTCCTTTACAGATTTAGCTTCAAGAGAAGCTAGGCATCCCGGCACCACTAATGGGTGGCCCATAGACATACATACCTCATAGCCATATGAAGAGAGGCTACACCTTTGGTGAAACAATGATGATGGGGTCATCCCCGAGAGCAAGGTCAAGTAGATCTATCCTTGGTGGCATATATAGCATGTGATGGTGAGGATGTACATCAATTGTAATCCACTAATAGAATTCAAAGCTTGCACCTTATTTCATTTTAGATAATAGAATTCTTCTTCTTGTATATTAAATCCTAAATTTACATCTCTATTTATATACAAAGACCTATGTCTAATTAAGGAAAATACAAAATCAAGTAAAAATAGGAAATACAAACAGAATAGGAAAAAATATGTTGCCCTATAATTTTATTGATAATCTTCTAATTTAATCAATGCTCCCCCTCAAGTTGGTGCATATATATCTTGCATACCCAACTTGCACACTAATGTATTATAGCGTCTTTTATTAATCCCCTTTGTGAACACATCTACTAGTTGTTTCTCTGATGCAACATGGAATAATTTCAACACCCCACTTGTTATTTTTTCTTTGATAAAATGTCTATTAATCTCAATGTCCTTAGTCTGATCATGTTGAACTGGATTTTGAGCTATGCTAATGGCAGCTTTATTATCATAATACAATGACAAACTACCATTGTCTCTCAAGTTTAGTTCTTCCATAAGTTTCTTTAACCATAAAAGCTCACACACTCCTTGAGCCATAGCTCTATACTCAGCTTTAGCATTTGATCTGGAGACAACACTTTATTTTTTACTTCCCCAAGTGACTAGATTTCTTCCTACAAGTGTACAATACCCTGTAGTTGATCTTTTATCATTTGGAGATCTTACCCAATCAACATTAGTAAAGCCTTCTATTCTAAGATGATCATTTTTAGCAAATAATAAGCCTTTTCCTGGCATAAATTTTAAATATCGTAGAATGTGGAAGACTTGCATATTACTCTAACATGGATCATGCATGAACTGGCTTACCAAACTAACCACATAGGCTATACCTAGTCTGGTATGAGATAAATAAATTAATTTCCCAACCAGCCTTTGGTATCTCTCCTTGTCTACAATATCCCCAACTCCTAATTACAATTTATGGTTGATTTCAATTCATAAATCTACTGGTTTGCATCTTAGCATGCTAATTTCATTTAAAAGATCAAGGATATCTTTTCTCCAACACACAAATATCCTTTTATTGGATCTAGACACCTCAATTCCTAGGAAGTATTATAGTTTTTCAAGGTCCTCGATTTTAAATTCTTGAGCTAGATGAGTCTTTGAATGAGCAATTTCATCCTTGCCATATCCTATCACAACTATGTCATCAACATATACTATGAGAAGAATTATCTTACTCTCATGATGCTTTATAAACAAGGTATGATCAACATTGCTTTGTTGATAGCCAAATGAGACCATAGCTTTGCTAAATCCATCAAACCATGCCCTGGGAGATTATTTTAATCCATTCAAAGCCTTTTTTAGTTTGTAAACTTTGCCTTCTATCTTGTCTTCGTTAAACCAAAATAGAACTTCCATATAAACCTTTTCTTATAAGTCTCCATGCAAAAATGCATTTTTGACATCATATTATTGGAGTTCCTAGTCTAAGTTAGCTACACAAGATAAAGTATCATGATATTGTTCATTTTTGCAACCGACGTAAATGTTTTTTGATAATGCACACCGTGGATTTGAGTGAATCTCTTGGTAACCAATCAAGCTTTAAATCTTTCAGTCGATCCATCAGCCTTATGTTTCACTATGAATACTCACTTGCAGCCAACTAGGTTCTTGTCAGTTGGAGGATCAACTAGTTCCCAAGTTTTATTTTTAGCTAAGGCATGCATTTCTTCAACCATGGAACCTTTCCAATTGGAATCTTTAATAGCATCCTCCTAATCCTGTGGAAATGTCATAGAAGAAATGGACAAGGTAAAGGTTTTATAGACAGGTGATAAAGGGGAGTAAGAGACAAAGTTAGAGATATAGTGTCTAAATCATAAGTATTATCAGAAGGTAAAGGTAACGTACCAGGTAAATTTTCATTGGTAGAGATATCTTGACATGTAGTGGATTGCATAATGTCTTTATCCAGAATTTGTCACCTAAAATATCACTTTAAATTAGGTCTATCTAACCTTCTAACAATCTTTTGCACATTATCCCTATTCTCAAGACTAGGAACACTCTCCCCTGGATTGGACTATCCTTTTTTATTATTTGACTAGATTGACCATCAAATAACAACTTTTCATCATGAATCTCCCCCTAAAGAGGTGAGAAGGTGGAAAAATAGGGTTCACTTTCATGAAAGGTAATATCCATACTGATAAAGTTTGTTCAATTAGGTGGATGATAGCATTTGTATCCTTTTTGTGTAGAAGAGTATCTAAGAAAGACACATTTCAAAGATTTTTGATCAAGTTTACTCTAGCTTATAATGAACAAAGCAAACACAACCAAAGATTTTAGGAGAGACAATATAAGTGTTATGACCTAAAAAGGTGTATAAAGGGCTTTTAAAGTTAAGGACCTGCAGGGGCATTCAATTTATAAGAAAAGTGCTAGTTAAAATAGCATCCCCATAATATGTTTTTAGAAGATTCATGGTAAAAAGTAAACACCAAGCAACTTCAAGCAAGTTTCTATTCTTCCTTTTAGCAACTCCATTTTGAGGATTAGGATAAGGATAACTGGTTTGATGGATTATACCATGGGAGTTTAAGTATGCAGCAAATTGACCATGCATATACTCAGTACCATTATCAGTCTTAAATATCTTAATTTTTGCATCAAATTGGGTACAAGCTATTTTATGAAAGGATTAGAAATAAGAGAATACCTCAATTTTAGATTTAATCAAATATACCCAAGTCATACGAGTGCAACAATCAATGAAAGTGACAAACCATCGATTACCAGTTAAGGACATAGTGCATATTGACCCCAGACATCAAAATGAATAATAAAAAGAGGACAAGTACTATGATTATTTCTCAAAGGATAAGAAGTTCTTTTGTGTTTAGCAAGTTCACAAGCATCACACAATAACGTATCAATAATGTCCTTTTAAAATAACTTAGGATATAATTTCCTTAAAATAAAAAAAGATGGATGAGCTAACCATTTATGTCATTATATAATTTATTGGTGTACATTGTTGCAAAAATAGCATGACCTTTGTTCTCCAAAGAGCCTTCTAACAAATATAAGCAATTATGCATTCTACCACTGCTAATCTTTCTCTTGGTTTATAGATTCTGGAAAATGTAATGAGTTGAGAAAATTCAACTTTACAATTTAGGGCTTTAGTAATAGTACTAACGGATAAAAGATTAACAAGAAAATTAGGAATATAAAGAACAGATAAGAGGTGAAAGTTTGGTGTATAGTGAATAGAACCTGAACCTAAAACTGAGGTTAAAGAACTATTAGCAAAAGTTATAGTTTCTGGTAGAGTATTTGCACCTACATGATTGAACACAGTTAGAGGTGGAACTAGAAGATGCCCCAAGCTGAGAAAGAAGTTGTTTAAGGTGTTGAATATTATTGGAAGAGAAGGTATCTAGATGAGATATCTCATTGGTATTCTCAGCCATGTATTCATGAAGGATGAAAATGCCTTCTACCCCTTCCTCTAAGTGGGCGACCATGTAGTTTCCAGCATGTATCCTTCATATGTCTAGGTTTCCTATAATAATCACACTGCAAGTGTTCTTTGTCAGAATTTCTAGCTTTCGAGATTTTAGCCATCAATCCAGATTTTTCAATAGGAACAACATTCATCATAACACTTCTTCTACTCTCTTCCCGTTGGACATAGGAATATGCTTGTCTTAAGACACGAAAAGGATCTCAACCAAGAACCTGGACTCAAATTTGATCAAAATTAGAGTTCAATCCATCCAGGAAGTCATACACATGCTCCTTCTCTCTCATTTTTTGATATTTTACAGAATCATTAAGATATTATGCCTTAAACTCTTGATACTAATCAAGTTCTTACCATAATCCACTAAAAGTATTAAGCAACTGTCAATTCTCATTGTCTTAAATTATGAACCTTATTTTGAATTTCATAAATTAGGGCATCATTACCTACTTATGAGTATGCAATTGAATCAGTAGCCTAAATAGCAGCAGCAGATCAATAGAGAAGATATCCATGAGTAATATGTGGTTGCATAGATTTTAACAACCATGAAATAACAAGAGAATTCTCACAAGTCCATTTGTCAAGTGCAGGACTTACATGTTCTGGTTGTTTCTGATCCCTGGTTATATAGCCTTGTAATTTTCTAGCGTCAATAGATAATAGGTAGGAGGTAGACTAAGCAAGGTAGTTTGTTTCATCAAGTTTCATATGATTAATCTGTAATGCAGGATTTTCTAGGATGGTATTATTGTCAACAAATTCATTTTTAATCCTAAAAAAATATGTATACCCATCGACTACCATGTTGATGAAGGAAAAAATAGTCTGATAGAAAAAGAAAAAGCAAAATAAGAACCAATAAGAAAATATGCTAAAAAACCTTGAAAAAAGCTTATGTGTTGACAGGAAAGAAAATGGTAGGGGGGGGCAAGCCATACGCGCTGGTGCATGGAAGAAGACGTTGAACCTTATGGAAGTGCATAAGCTCATGCGTAGAGGCAGATGGAGGTCGGATAACTAAAGAAGGTCGATCGACAATAGTTTCTTCTAGTGAGGTCAATGGTGACACAAGAATCAATGTGGAGAAAGGAGTTCCCCATAAACCCTGATCTCAAAGGAATAGTACCTTGAAGGAGGTAGATCGGATACCACATTTCAATTTAGAGAATAGAATTCTTCTTCTTGTTGTTTATTAAATCCTAAATTTACAACTCTATTTATATACAATGACCTATCTCTAATTAAGGAAAACACAACCCAAGTAAAAATAGGAAATACAAATAGAATAGGAAAAGAATATGCTGCCTTATAATTTTACTAATAATCTTCTTATTTAGTCAACACATCCATTGTAGTATTATTAGAGTCTATCATTAGTATGGTCATATATAGACTAGCCATAGATCATTGCAAGAATTTAAGAGAGGATAACTATTAACTTGCTTCATAGAGTCTGTGGAGAGAACCTGGCCTCATTACATGATCAGGCTAATAAAGATACTTGGAGTTGGATTTACTATATATGATGTATATAAGTTATAGATTTTTTTATCATACTTAGTATTCAATACTACAAAGATTGTTAAATAATAAAATTGTATGAATCAAAAGAAAGAACATGTTTTGTATTTGCAATAAGTATTGCTTATAGTGAAGTTTATAAACATTCATTCCATTTGCATTAATAAGATTAAAATATTTGCATGGAAATGTTAAGACTAGCATAAAATGTTCAATATGCATCAAACTTAACTCCTATCACTAACCAATCTCTTATGAGATTTTCTGATCAACTATTTTAATACTCTCGTTTTGCTTTAAGAACTTTAACTTTTGCATAAATTATTCATATCACATCCTAAATCGAGCACACACTTTGCATTCATAAATTGGTTGAAATGTATTGTTATATACGCTACTGGTATGTTAGTGATATGAAATAATGCTTATGTTGTTAAGTATATGATGAGATTATAGTTTAAAGCTTTAAAGTTGAAATTGGAAATTTTGACGTAAACCATTGAAACGACCCTTGAACAGTGACTAATTAAGGTTTTCAATATTGAAAACACTTAGTATGATTAATTAAGTTAGCTCAAGATGAATGATTTAACTTGAATTTGATATATACAAATTTTGGAAAATTTGAATTAAAAATTATTATAATATCATAATTAAGTAATGATGATGTAAGCATGATGTAAGCATGATGTAAGCATATGAATGTAATTATGATTTTTATTAGAAAATGAATAATTATGAATTAATGATGAGTTAGTAAGAGTATATTATAAAAGGTAAATATTAGAAAAGCATAATTAGTATTTTAAATTATGATATCATAAGTGGTATAAGTGATGTCATAATTAAGTTAATAAGTTAAATAGTGTTATGTACGTAGATAAATAGATAAATATAATTGAAAATAGAATAAGTTAAATTAGATTTGAATTGGTATATTAAATTGGTAGTGGGATTGGTATTTGAAAAAGTGTATAGGTATTTGAAAAAGTAGTTTTGGATTTTAATGTTAGTGGATGGAAAGAGAAGGTAAGTATTATATTTTATTTGATTGAAGGAATTGAAGGATGGTATTTTAAATTAAAATAAGGTGTATAAGAGTATATATCAAGTGTATAATTCAAAATATAAGGTTTAAAATTGGTGGATTTAAGTTAAATACAAGTGTATATATGTATAGAGGCTAAAATGCAATTTTGGAGGTGTCTAAGGACTAATATGGGAATTTTTCCAAATGGGACTCATTCCATCCGAATTTCCTTTTCATTTTTGACTTACATTTCACTCATTATTCTTCCTTCCAACATTTGGCCGAAACATATCCTTACATTTCTCTTCATTATCCTTTTATCTTTTCATTTCTACCTTATCTCTTTCTTATCCTTGCATTTTCTCTGTTTGTTCTTACATTTCTTCCATCACTCATTAAAGAAGCTGAAACCAATATTCATTCTATCTTCATTTTCATTTAAAATCTTATGTCTAAAAGCTAGTTTAAAGTGAGAACCTTAAGTTCAAGTCAAGATTAAGTGAAAAATCAAAGCTAATCCTTGAAGAAGTTGAAGTTTTACTAGTTTTTCTTCCTCTTTTGGTTCAAATTCTTCAAGATCCAACAAATTATTTAAGTATACATCAAGGTAATATTGAAATACTTCTTGTTTCCTCTCTTTCTCATCATGATCAAAACCTTTCTTTGAAGATCCTTCAAGTTCATGATCGAAATCATGAAGAATCATGATTTCTACTAAAAACTGAAACCTTATCTTGTATACTAACCTTGTTTTATGTTTGATCTCATCCTCTAAGGTACATGCATGCTTGATTTAAGCATAGATCAAGCTTAAGGAAGTGAAAGGGAAAAGATCCATATAAATCCGTAGTTAAATCCGAAGAAGAAGAAGTTAAAGTTGAGATTTGAGTTATTGGGATTAAAGGTGAGCTTGGTAAGTATGATTTAGTGTTGGATCCACTTAATTTATGAATTTTTAGTATGATTTGAATTCTGGCCAAAATTTTTGAAGTATTTTTTATGGATTTTGGTTGATGTTTTAATAGTTAAATGAGTTAAGATTGTAAAGGACATGAAATAAAGTGAGTTATGCTTATGTGGGTGTGTGTGCTTTATGATTTTCACTTTGGC
>CANYBF010033940.1:0-15898 GCA_948192965.1 Dalechampia spathulata | reverse complement strand
GATTAAATTTGTGTTTTGGAATGTAAAATCATATTTTTGGTGGCTGACGGCTGCCTAGGGATGAGGGTTTTTTCGTCTAGATTTCTGACCCCCTTGCCAAATGGCAGAATTAGGGTTTTAAGTGCCTGTCCCAGGGACCATATGCGTACGCACAAGTGAACATATGCTAAACCCTAAAACATATGCTCACGCATATGTGACATATGCTAAGACCAGAAAACATATGCACACACACATGAGACACCCCAGAACGGGCCAGAGTTGGCCCAGGATGACCCAGAAATATCCCGGATCGAACAGGATCAAGCCGGTCCAAAAAAAAGGGTGCGACAGTGTTCTGTACGTACAGAACACTCAAAATACGCGACGGGTCCCGCCAGGCGCCATGGTGGGCCCCACCAGTCCTGAGATGTTCTGCGCACTAGAACATACAGAGGAAGACACAGAGGTCTATGTGCATAATTGGGATCGATACCGGGGACTAAATCCTAGCCAAATGAATAAAGATCTAGAATTATACAATGGTGAAAAGTCAGAGCCAACACCTATCCTATTACACAAATGTCCTCGCATACATATTTTGGGACGTTAAGTAACGTCCCTTTCCTCCTTGGGTACTATTCACCTCAGGTTGCCTGAGCAAAAAATGTACGATGAGAATATGCAAAATAAATACAAATAAATTCATTAGTAGCAAATGAATTTAGGATTTATTTGACTAGTCCAATGCCATGTGAAAAGCATGAACCAAGAGTCAAAATCTAACAATTATTTGACAATAATTATACGAATTTATGCGAGCCAGATTGTGAAAATTCATTTTTATAAAAATAATTTTAGGCAAAATTATTTTTATTTGATCATGAAAAATTAATTAGGAGGGCTAATATCACACAAAATGACTAGAGATAGCCACTCGACCAATTAACTTCAATCCTTTCAAAAATCGTATTTTATACGAGTAAAAATGGCTTTTTATCATAAAAATTAATTTTGAGGCCAAAATTAATTAAATGTAATTATTTTATGAAAATTCCAGAATACTTGAGCCACTGTAAAGCTCAAATAACACTGGATGTACAAAAATACGATGAAAATATGGTTTGAAAATACGTTTTTCTAGAACAATGTGAGGTATGCGCGCCGCACATCAAACTATATGCACCATACATAGGCTGTGTGTGGCTCACATAGGTGGACATATGGTGCACATAGCTTCTGGATCTGCAAGAAAATGAAATTTATCAGTACAGAATCAAACTACAGATAAAATCTAGCAACTTTAATGAAGAAAGTACCTCATTTTGACCTCGGATCGGCCTCCGATTTACAGCTCAAACATTTAATTGCATAATTAAATGAAATCATTAATTTTAAAGCTAAAATTAATTAAATTTGAGCAATTTTTAACAGATCCAGAACCCCAAGTGCATGGAGAAGCTACTGGAGTCACTGGAAAAATTAGATCCGAAGCAGATCGGGCAAAAAATGGCATTTTCTGTGAAAATTAGGATCTATGTGCATTGCACATAGATCTATGTGTGCCACACATAGCCTTGTGTGGCGCACATAGTAGTATATGTGGTGTACATAGTTTCAAAAACAGGAGAAAATTAAAGATTTTTCAGCAGAAACCTTAGATCCGACCTCGATCTAGGTAGATCGTACCCGAAAATAGGGTTTTGCTTCATGGATTTGCATCCAACACATGAAAATAATTTTAAAGCTAAAATTATTTTAGATCCGGCATGTTTTAAGGCAAATCCAGGACACCCAAGGCATGGAAAGGCCTTGAATGCCACTGGAGTGGCCAAATCGGGAAGAAAATTGATAAAAATTGAGGGAAAATGGCTTTTTCTTTGAAATCTGGGGCTTATATGCATAACATATAGGCCTATGTGCGCTACAAATGTGCTATATATGGTGCACATAGGACTATATGTGCAGCATATAGTCCCGAAAATTAAGCAGAAACAAGAAGAAATGAAGGAAAATTGGAAGATTTACCTCTAGGCAGCAGGTCTTCTTCCTTGATCTTGCTTCTTTCCTCATTTAGGGTGCCTAACTAGGATTAATTAGTCTCTAAATCCCTAGAATTCAATTAATTAAGTGTTTAATTAATTTTTTAGGAATTTTGGCAGAGTTTTAGGTTGACTTAGAGGCAAATTCAGGATCCTTTCTTCAAACCCCAAGCTCTATGTTTATAGAGCAATTTTTAGGCATGGCAATTTTGTAATTTTTGGCCTGGATTTGAAAAATTCAAAGGCCACGTGCACCACATATAAGGCTATGTGTGCAGCACATAGCCTATATGCTGCACATATAGTGCTATATGCGCAGCATATAGCCTTTAGACCCATCACATGGGGCCCACTATGGCCACATTGGGACGTGCACCTCATGCCCCATAAGCGTCATTTGGCGAGCTAAGGCATTGTGCATTATGGCTCACATCCTGTTTGGTCCCGAGCAGGCTCCCGACCAAACGCCTTTTTAAACTATATGTGGTGCGCATAGGGCTATGCACGGTGCATATAGCGTTTTACCCCTCTCCGTTTTGCCTCGTTTGGGTAAAACAGGATGTCAGTCATATGTCAATGAAGCGTCATTTGACATTCTAAGACATTCTTATGAAGAAAAGTTTTCCGGATTTGGTCCCGAAAAGGCTCCCGACCAAACGTCTTTTCCTTTTGAATAGTGCATGCATGCACTATTCACCCTATGCGTATTTTGCCTTGTATGGGCAAAATGTAACGTGTGTGACATGTCAAATATGCATCATTTGACATTCTAAGGCATTGGGCAATGCAGCTCACATCCCGTTTGGTCCTGAGAAGGCTCCCGACCAAACGTCTTTTTATGCAACATGCAATGCGCATAGGGCTATATACGCAGCATATAGTGTTTTGAACCTATGTGCTCCACCCCGTACGAGTGAAACGGGATGTGCGCCATATGTCCAGGAAGATGCAAACGATATTTTGAGTCACTTTGCAGTTCTGAGTTTTGCCAAATTTGACCTCGAACGACAAGTTTCCATTAATGGGCTCGTTTTAGGGCTTGTGGTGCTATTTTGGCCCAAAATTGGCATTCAACATGTCAAAAGTCATGCCTCACGCAGGCAATAGTGAAAATGTGTTCTATGTGCACAAAACACTTGAATTAGGCTAAGTTGGGTGGTAGGCCCCATAACACAGCGAGCCCAAAAGGTGGCAAATAGCATGCCAAGCGCTCTTCCTTGCGTTGGCAGTAAGTGAAATGTGTTTTGTGTGCACAGAACACACAGAATGGGCTACAGTGGGTTATGGACCCCACTTGTGCCCCGGTGGGCTCCACAGTGCAGCAGATCTGAAGTGTGGCATGTAGCATGCCAAGCGCTCCATCATGAGTATAATGTATTCTGTGTGTACAGAACACACAAAATAGGTCGGTAAAGGTGGTGGGCCTCACCTGTGCACTATTTCGTGTGAATAGTGTCAAATACTCAAAATGCAATATTTCGCATTCTGTAAGCTCTGCCTCACGTAGGCAGGAATAAAGTGTGTTCTGTATGCACAGAACACTCATAATAAGCCGTTAAAGATGGCGAGCCCCACCAGCTACGATGTGCCTTGTGCACCGGAATGCATAGGGGAAGCCATAAAGGCATATATGCATAATCGGGGTCGATATCGAGGACTAATACCGATCCGAATCAACAGAAACCCGAAACTGCACGAGTGTGAAAAGTCAGGGTCAACAGATGCTATGAATGCAGATGTGACATAGTATATGCTGCATATGATTTTGGTTGGTTAGTTTACATCCATGCTTTCAGATATTATGGATATTTTTATATGATTTGATGCTTGGATATTTTTATCTTATATGATAAGTACGTTATCATATATACATGGATATATTTTACTTGTGAAAACATTGTAGGGGAGAAAATTATCAAGTGTGATACTCAAGGGAGCATTTTTCTCTACACGTATTATTCTTTTAAAAAGAGAAGCTTTTTAAATTTTTTTACTACATTTTTTAATGCTTGTAAATTTTTTATTATCAAATTTTGCCATAATAAAAAAGGGGGAGAATGTTAACTTTAAGTTGACATTTCGATTTTGATAATTGCTAAAAATTGATAATAATTATCTTTAAGTTTATATTTAATTAATCTTGACTAAATTTTTTTAAATCTAGTTTTCTTAATTATTTTGTTTGGAATAATATTTTTGATTTATTTGAAGCTTTAATCATGGTTTGGTTACTTATGTAAATCACATGATTAATTAAAGAAATCTTAATTGGATATTTTCTATATATTAATTTTCAAAAGATATTATCTTGAGAATTTTATGGTAATGATTTCAAAATATAAAAAGATAATTATCTTATCTTAATATATGATTTTTGATTAAGATATTGTCTAATTTTTATTTGCTTTCTAAGTGATTTATTTGCAGATTTAATATGATTGATTTTTCAAAAATCAAATATATTAAGATATATGAAGAAGGAAGCAATATGATATTTACGTGGGTTAAAGATAATCACCTACATTTATGAAAGACTTTCAAAATTTTAAGGAGGACTTTATGGAGATTGCAACCATCTTTTTGGAAGTTTAGTTTTATTTAAGGTATCTTAGATTTTTTGTTAAAAAAATTTGAGATTAAATACCTTATGAAGCTCAACTTAAAAAATCTTTTAGAAAATAAAATTTCCTCTTTAACAATATGATTTTCGAAGTTATTTCTATATTCTAAAAATGTAAAGTTTTCAAAAATTATATTTGGTAATAATCTTCTTGACACTTTAATCTAGCTTAATGATGTAACATGATAAAAATTATTTTCAAAATGATTTTGATTAGTTTACATATTTATACTCTATGAGTTATAACAGTCATATTCTCAAGTATAAATATATGAATTTTTAATATAGAAAAATAATATAATATACAAGGATTAAATTGATATATCTAAAACTTTTCTAAGAGCTTGATATTAAACATCTACTATCGACTTTTTCATAAGAATTGTAAGGATTGTGAGAGTTTCTATTTTAAAATTATTCATTTCTTTTAAGAGGATTTTCAAGTCTCCTATATTGATTTATGGGAAGTGACTTTAGATCACTTTGTTAAGGTTCTCAATCTAGCTTGCTAAAACTTAAAAAGGTTACGAGTTAGCCTATTAAAAACTCTTGATTGTAAATGTTTTAAGTTTACCTTGAAAACTTGTTGTAGTGTTTTGATATACTAAAGCCTCAAAACATTGGTTTTGAGAAAGTGAATGTAAGCATTTAGGTCGAACCACTATACATTGAAACATTCAACTTTTCTTCTCTCTTCTTTCTATTTTCTAGCTTGTTGATTTTCAAATAATTCATTTTAAAGGCTTTTATGAACAGGATTTCACTTTGATTTATTAACTATTTTTCAAAGGGCAAGGTTTTAGAAAAATAATTAAGTTAATTTTCGTATTTTAAATTGATTTTGTTAGTGTTTGTTTTATCAAAAATAGTTTGTTAAGATTTAAATTTAGTTTCACTAAAATTGATTTTAAATTTTAAATTTTGTCAATTTATCTTCTTTTTTATCATTGCTGTTGGGACTGACATTATAAATACATACCTAACAATATTTATCTATTTTGACAATGGATTTTAAATGTTTATATAATTTATGGAAATTATAAATTTTATGATTCTAATATAATATATAAATATGAGACATATGATTATTTATATGCAATATAATCTATATGTTTATATACGTATTTTATAGTTTTTTATCATGTCAATATAGTATTTATGGTAATACATTTATAAGCAAAATTAAAGTATGTTATTTGATGATAATTAAAAATGAAAAGATAATGTTCAATGCAAACGATTATGATGATAGTTATGAAGATGATGATGAATAATGATAATAATATCATAATAATAATGATTGGTATTGATAATAATGATTATTAGTAATATGGATGACAATAATATAATATAAAAGTTATGATGAAAATAAGGAATGATGTTGATGTTGATCATAATGATAATAGTATATTAACTTTAGTTTTGGAATTTTGTTTTTTAAATAGCGATTTAAAATTATAATTTTTTTGAATATAAAAATTTATTGTTATTCTTTTAAATTAAAAACTTAGAATTTATCATTTAGTTAACTATACATTAAAATAAGTAACACATACATTCTTTTAATTTGTGAAATATAGTATTAACTTTTTGAAAAAAACTACAAAATTTGATATTTCTTGAAAAAATTTATTAAATATTTTTCCTAAATGTTTTTTCACAATGACTAATATATGATAATGATATAAGGTATTTCTACTCTTCCATATGGGTCGAAGGTGGTAGATGAACGTTTTAGAAAGGCATTCAAGGCAAGGTTATACTTGTCCATCTGTCTACACGTCATCTTCATATTTCCTTAATTATGCAATTAAAAATACGTCATAAACAGAATATATAATATAGACATAATTGTTTTTACTATATAAATGATATATAAACATCTCAATTTTTCGGGATAAATTAAATATAATAATATGTCTAGATATATATAAAAAATTTTCAAATAAATCTAAATTTTTCATCCATATAATAAAAATATTTATAATTTTTTATAAGAGGGAATTAATAAGAAAATTTGCCATTTATCCACTTGATCCGAGATCCGAGGAGGCCCTGTACAATGCACGTGAAAGTCCTACCAAAAGTATCACATGCATCTTGCTGCCCATTCAATTAAGCTCTTCTACTCTCCATTACAGCAAAGTATGTTCATATATATATAGAAATACATAAATAAATATGAAAGATCCAACTTGCATAAAATGATTCTGAGGAGCTCCTCAAACCCGGTAACAGGAACTCTCCGGTCACCGCTATCAGACAGTCCCAACAGAGACTCTCATGATCGCGGCAAGCTCTCTTCTTCTCTTGGTTTTCACCATCTCAACTTGAAACCAATCTCACCCACCAACTCATCCTCTCCAGTCTCTGATCATATTCAGGAAACTTATACTCTTCGCCCTGCAGGCCTTCGAAAAGCTTGGTCTGATGGTAACTTGGAAAAAATTGCAGTTCCATCATCTTTTGATCATAAAGACGAGCTCCTTCAGTATAGTTTCAGTTATACGCCAATGAAATTAGCAAATAGATACTGCACCAACATGTTGGACACTGCACCTTCGTTTTCGGTCTTCAATGTGGATGGTCCTGCGCAACAAGATCAAGAAGAGAATGGACCAGAAGAGGAGGCAGGATTGTTGAGAACAGTTACCATTGGAGATAAAATAGAAACTAGAGCTAGTGGAGAATTCAGCCTTGGGAAGAAGACCATGGGGTTGATTGAGGAGGAAGGAGGTGGAGAAGAAGAACAAGATCGAGAAGGTGTAAATGGGTTTGAAAATTTAAATCTTGAACAAGTTGAAGAACCGGTTAGTCCTCTCATGTATCTTGCTTCAGGTCTTGGACTTGATGGAATTGATTTTGGGGGAGGTGGTGGAGGTGGGTTTGGTTCGAGTTTGCCAAACTTTGATGGAAATGGCGATCTTGAAGAGTATTATAAGAAGATGGTTGAAGAATTTCCTTGCCACCCTTTATTTCTAGCAAACTATGCTCAGCTTTTGCAGGTGTGTTCAGTTCCTTTTCTTTTTGTAATAGATCTTGTAGCATAATATATGCTTAAATGCGAACTAAACTCTTGGATCTCGCTTCGATTGTCTCAAATTGCTGCTAAAATTGTCATCTGGTTAGCTATTTTTGTCATAAGAAAACGTTGTAGATCATGAATGTTCACTATCGATATGCAGGATGTATTGCATTCTTGGAATAAACATTTAGATTTTGCGAAAGGAATGTTTAGTAAGGAAATTTTGCCTTATTTCTCTTGTAGACAAAGGGCGACCTTCATGGAGCTGAGGACTACTATCATCGAGCTACTCTGGCCGATCCTGAAGATGGTCAAATCTTAATGAAGTATGCTAAACTAGACTGGCAGCTGCATCACGATGAAGCTAGAGCTTTGTGCAACTTTGAACGTGCTCTTCAGGTTGCTCCTCAAGATAGGCAAGCAAAACCTTCGTCCTTCATTTTCCTTTGATAGGAAATCTTCGGTTGATTAAAGACTTCTTCAGTTGGAGAAATTCTTTAGTATAATAACCTACCATGTACAATTATAAAACAGCGGATCATATCTCAGCATACGTCTGTTTTAAGTTAATCGGCACAAAAATCATGACAAACATGGTAGGCGTAGCCTGCCAGAAAATTTATGCTTTGAGTTATGTTTTGTAAGCCTGAGATTAACTATAACACTATTCCATTGTTTTTTCCTTTTTCTTCAGCCATGTTCTTGCAGCGTATGCAAGTTTTCTTTGGGAGCTAGATGATGGGGAAGAAGAAGTATCGCAGCTTCGGCATATCCAAGCTGAAGAGGAAAGCCTTACAGAGCTTGATCAATTAGTTAACAGACAAGGTCTTAAACCGTTCCAGATTCCACCTAGGCTTGTAATGGATGAGACCGATCATGCTGCTTCTGCAACTACCAAGAGCTGCAACGCCCGAGAGGATTATTACAAGAAGATGGTTGAGGAGAATCCTTCGAACTCTTTGGTGCTAAGAAATTATGCGCAATTTCTCCATCAGGTGAAATATGCATTTCTAATTCTGCCAGTTTTACTTTCGACGAATCCATTACATATCCTTCACAGTCACATTCATGAATGTGACTGTTTCTTGATTGCTAGCAGTTCAAGAGAGACCTTCAAGGCGCCGAGGAATACTACTCTCGTGCTATGCTAGCTGATCCTGGAGATGGTGAAATCAAGTCACAGTATGCCAAATTAGTATGGGAACTTCATCAAGACCATGATAAAGCCTCAACTTATTTTGAGCAAGCAGTTCAAGCTACTCCACAAAACAGGTGATTGTTCTTATTCATATGCATGATAAAAGCAACTAAATTGCTTTATGGGAAGGGGAGAATCTTCTGTATAGCTTAACTGATTTACGGTCTGTCCTTTCCCTATTTTGCAGTCATGTTCTTGCAGCATATGCTAGTTTTCTCTGGGAAACAGAAGAAATTGCAGAAGTAGGCATTAGTTCAGAACAGTTTCAGGAGGTCATTCACCATGAAAGTTCGGTGTCTGCTGCCAAGGCGTAACTCTGATATATGGACTTCTAACCAGTGGTCACTGATCAAGTTCCAAGCTTTAGTTAATGACTAGATATTATTACGACCAAGATAACCAAAAGCTGTGCTAGCTCGGAAGATTGACGATAATTCCAGTTGTGTTAATTAGTTTTCCATAATGCACAAATGATATCGGATTAGTAGACCAGCATTTCCATAATTAAAATCTATTATTTGATGATGATGAATTCATCCAGGTTAGTGTACTTATTGAATCATTTTCAAAGAACACGGACTTTTTTTTCAAGGAAATAATACAGATGTTTTAACAGAAAGAAAACCATATTCCATGCAAAGCTTAAGGACTTCAAAAATTAAGAACGTGACTTGATCTTTTCTTTGTCAAGTAACAATGGCCAATGGTAAGAAATATGGCTGGTAATATGTACTTCTTGAAGATGGCATATGCTCAAGAAAATTAACCATGGCATTTTGCATAAGCTACACCAGGTAAACAGGGGAAAAGGGAAATCAACTATAGAAAACAGACACTGAAAAGCGAATTTCAGGTTGCTTAGTGGATTGTATTTGTTCTACATTACTGTTTTCCTTCCCAGTGAATCCCATGCATGTTGATCTTCATCCCTCCAGTAATCATCATTTCCAACCCTCCACAACCTTATGATTTCCTTCCTTGAGCCAAGTTCACCCGCACTGCTCGTCCCTCTAATTCCTACATCACCAAAAGAAATAGCTCACGGTCCTGAAGATGACTTGAGTATCACTGAGCTAAAAGCTTATCAGTTAGTCAATGATTGTTCTTGCTGTGATAATTGATTCGAGACGAAAGAAATTCACAAAAAAATTGGAAAGTTTACCACTCCATTAGGAGGTACAAGGGCCATCTTGTCTTGTCGAGTAGCACATAAAACTATGGTTGCCCATAAATCGCCAAAAAAATAATTAATCAATTTTAATTGTTTTAAAACTATCAAACCTTTAATAGTTAATCACATATAGATTAGTCATAAAATAATTTGATTCATTGAATTTTCAATTTTAATCATTATTTTGAAATATTACTTAAAATATTTAAAATAAAATATGAAATCAGCCCTAAAAAAATCAAATAACATATCAGCATAAAATTTTCAAAATATAAATTCCAAAATAAAAACAACTAAATATTAAACATTTCTTTTCAAAGACTGGTAATAAACTTTCATCTTTCAAAATACTAAATCAATCTCATTTTAAGTATCATTTTAATCAAAAAATATTTCATTCATAATATCTATTATTTTAATAAATTTATGTAATTTTTTAAAATTATTTCAAATTTACTTTTTCTTAATTTTTATTCATTATTAATTACTCATATTATTTGAATCTAAAATTATTTAAGTTCATTAATTAATTATCGGTTAAAATAATTGATCAATTAAGTCTTTTTCTAATTGGACTAATTTAATTAGTTTTGTAGTTAATTAAGTTAATTGAATTAATTTACTTAATCATGGTGATATTAAGCAAAAGAAAGTGGGTAGTTGAGGTTCAAGTTAAATATGGGTGGTTAATGGGAATGAAAAGTGGATGGAAATGGAACGTGCTCACGAGGAGGAATTGTTCTTTTTTAATATCTTGTTTTGATAATATATGGGGGACAACAATTATTATCAAAAAAAACAACCAATGTACAAAGCAAAACTAGTACGAAATCACTACAATATAAAGTACTTTTCAAGTATTTCTATTTTAGTTGAAGATTATTTTCTTTTTTATTTTCCATGTATTTAGTCATTGTTCCTTAATGCAAACAATCATTTTCTTTAAAATTTAAATCAATTATAGTCTATATATATGTTCTTTTAGTTTATTTCATTCATTTAGTTGTTGTCAAGTCCAAACAAATTGTCAAAAGGAGCTTGGGAATCTTAATAATCATTTAGGAGTCAGGTGCACATTTATTTGATTGAGAAAGATGAAATTCCTTTAGCATACTCAAAGCTCATTTTCTAGAATTATCACCAATAATTTTGGCATACGTAATGGGACTCACTATGATAGATGATTCTGAAATCAAAAGTGCTTTAGGGAAAGACATTGTCATATCTCAAGATCAAGATGTTGTTCTTACAATAATAGGGTAGGAAGGGAATGTTCCAACCATTATTGAACAGTTTGAAAGGCTTTGTCCCTAGGAGCAAGTCAAGGAAATGAATCCTCAAGGATACTAATTAAAAATCAAAATGTTGATCCAACAAGACCTGTTGTTGAATTTTTGCTAAAGAATTTATGGTAGGTATTAAAGATTATGTCAACAAAATGTTAAAGAAGGCATGATTGCATTGGCCGCCTCCTTAGGAAAGATAATGCTTTGGAGAGGCTTTCGACTAATATGAATGATTTAAGGAGAGAGGTACATAAGGCTATTGAAAACTTATGTTCAAATATGAACAAGGTCATTTGAAAAGTCAACATCCTTAAGTCCCCTTAATATTCAACATCATATTATAAGAGGTTAATCCTATGACTTCTAATAAGTAAGGTTTTTTTTTTTTAGGGGGGGGGGGCAGATTTACATGTCCTAATAAAGAGGTGGGCAAAACTTCAAGGATTTCGATGGAAGAAAGGTATGTTCCTCCATATAGAATGGAGGATGCCAATAAGACGCTTTATGGGTGATAAAATGGTAGACCATCACTTCCTCATTAATTTTTTTTGCTAACAATAACCCTATTGCACAACCATATCATTATGATGAAAATTGTCAAGTAGGTAAAGGCTCAGAAGGCATAATTCTTATGCTTAACACGCTGACTCCACAAGTTTTTTTGCTAGATTTTGAAAAGGAATGTGATAAATGTAAAAGTTGTTTGAGAGGCAATGTAGGAATTATATGATCTTGACATTATACAGATAGGCCAAGTTGAATTTTACAAGCCTTACCCGAACATCATTGATAAGGAAAATCCATGCCTAAAGGGTTATAAGATCCTTAATTTTGCATTATTTTAAGGGAGAATGGATAATCTACTATGGAACATGTGATCAAGTTCACTATTTAGTGTAGTGAATTAGCTAACTATAATAATTTTAATTTTTTTAAACTATGTTTGTTCCCTAACTTACTTATAGGTTTTACATTCACTTGGTTTACAACACTGCCTAGAAATTCTATCCATACATGATAGGACCTGGAAAGATAATTTCATACATAATTTTTAGAGCTAAACTGGAAATATATATGGTTGAATTATCAAGGATCATATAGAGGGTTGGTGAGAATACAGGCACCTTCATTACTAGGTTTAAGAAAATGAGAAATAGGTGTATTTCCTTCTTGAGGGAGAATTTATGAAGATTACAAAACAAGAATTGAATATTGAGCTGCATAACAAATTTCAAGGTATGAAATTTAGAGATTTTTATGAATTAGTAGCTAAAGTGTCAAAGTATGAAGAATAATTAAGAGAAGAGAACAAGAAGAGGAAGGCTGCTATAAGGACTTATTACTAAGAACTTTCTAATACGGACATAGTAGTTACAGACATGACAAGCTCTAATTCTTTTATTTTCCCTTCCCTGATAATGAAAACTCTTGATTTATGGAAGAAACAATAGACAACTTCTTTGCAACTGTAGTATACTTTCAAAGTGATAAAGATATAGGAGATTTTTAACTTTCTGTTGAAGGAGAATGTCATCAAACTCCCAACATATCACAAATTGCCTTCACTTGAGGAGTTGAAGGGAAATGACTATTAAAAGTTTTATAACTCTTAAAACCATGCTCATAATTCATGCTAGATATTTAGGAACTTGATCCAAGATTGTATTAATAAGTGAATACTTAAATTTCTTAAGAAGAAAGAGATAATGTTGGTTGATCCTTTCCTTCTACTATTTATGGATGCTATTACTTTTAACTTAAGATTCTTGTTGACCACCAAGAGAGTACGTTAAATGGAAGAAAAGCCATGAATTATCAGACTTAATTAAATAAAGAATTTTCAAAGATAGAATTAGGTTTAGAAGATAAGATAATTCAGATAAAGGAGAACTTTTATAGAATAAAGAGTTAAAGTAGTTCCATAGTTCCTTGGAGGTTACCAATTTGATAAAGGCTTCAAAGACCTTGGAATGTATGGTAGAGGAGAGAGGAAAACCTTATGGTACAAGAGTAATATAAAGCCCCAAATGTTCATAAGGGATAACCAAGATTTTTTGGTTCCCCTAATGATTCCTTTAGGGGAAAGGTGGCATATAGTGCATCATAAGAAATTTCTTAAACAGTTATCTCATACCCAAAAATGAAGACTACAAAGGTAAAGGGCAGTTGATCAAAGAAGGAAATAGCTAGATAATGAACTAAAGGAGAAATCAAAGTTTAGTAGAAAGGTGACAAAGGATGTTGACGGCTATAAGGAAGAGATCGATGAGAAACTAAGTGACAAAGTATAAAGATCCTTTTTGGTTGTAGGTATTCTTATTCCTTGCAATTATGTTACTAACATGGTAACCCTATCTTATGAATTTATGCAAAAAAAGAAGTTCAAACTTCTAAAGAACCTTATATTAATGCTAACATGGATGAATGTTATATTGGAATTTTAATATTAGTATCTCATCCATACAAGCTAAATAGAGTGGTTTTTTAGAAGCCTTGTAAGCATATGACTAAACACATCAAGCCACTATACATCAACACAAATATGAATGAAAGATCTATTTCTAGGGTGCTTATTAATAATGGCTTAGCTATTAACATTATATCATTAAAGATGATACATTCATTAAGATGAATAGAGGATGATTTAAATCCTAAAGATATGATAATGTCTACATTTAATGGAGAAGTTTCTAAAATGTTTGGTATTTTCCAATAGATTTAACAATGGAGTATAGTACCTTACTGTTAGCTTTCTTTTATCATTAAATCCACTACTAATTATCATGCTTTGTTAAGAAGAGATTGGATACACACCAATTAGTGTGTCCCTTTATTCCTTTACCAATTTCTGTTATTTTGAAAGAGAAATGATATAAAGGTGGTATGGGCAGATAATCAACCTTTTAAAGCAAATTCAAATGTTATTGATGCTAAATTTTATGAACTAGAAATTGAACTAATCAAATTTTATAGTAAGAAGTAGAATGGAAGTCCAAAGTTTGCATACATGTTAGAGGATGATATAAAAGAGATCTATAGGCAATTGAATGGAGTGTTGAAACCTATGAACATCATGCCTTATAGATCGATGGGTCAAAGCATAATTATTGAAGAAGTTAATGACTAGATACACTCCAAGGAGTTGTTTACGGGTGCAATAGCCTTATGGAAGTTACAAGTGCAACAAGTCTTAGATAAATTGAAAGACAAGGATAATGAAGGAATTAATGGGGTTGAAGTGATTTCTAAAGAAGATTATGATGATAAAATAGAAGAGGTCCAAATTGAGGACTTGAAAGAGGTTCTTTATAAATTTGAAAATGAAAAACTAGTTATGCTAGATCCTTTAGAAGAAGTAAACTTAGGGACTTCAGATGATCCAAGGGTTAGATACATTAATTTATCCTTATGAGAGGATTTGAAAGTTGAGATTATTTCTTTACTGAGTGTCACACCCTCATTTTTAGCATGTATAGTATTAATGATTCGAATGATAAAAATTATTTCTTATACGATTAAAATTAGATGATGTCATGAAATTATGAAAAAGTGCATATTTCAAGGCGATAGTTCATAATTATTATGATGATGATAAGAAATATTTATCGGGATCAAGAAATGATGATAATTTGATAGTAGATTAAGTAGAATACGCATAATAAATTTAAGCGTGTTTTATTAAGTCGATCAATTAAATGTACGTATATTGGGGTGTGATAATTTAGGTATGCATGCAATTGAGGAAATAAGATGAATTATATTTATTTTTGCAGTATGCATAATTTAATAATTATGTATAATTAAGGATCGTATAAATAAATGATACGTATATAATATATATGTGTATATATATACATATAGAGATAAATAAGGTTTAATGAATAATAGAGTGTATAAATATAACAAATGAGTATTAAATAAGTACATAAAAATAATAATAAAGTATTAATTAGATATGTGATGGAATGAATATATTATAGTTTAATTTATTTATGATATAAAAAGGAATTATGGAAATAAGATATTGATTAATTAATGTGTAAGTAAGATGGAATATAAAATTATATTTTTAAATAAGTGGGAAGTAAGAGAAGTTATATTTTAAGTGGTATGGGAGGATGTGTTAGTGGAGGATTATTTTATTAGATGTATGGGTATTTGAAAAAGTGGTGTTGGAAGTGGTATTAGTGGATGGAGAGAGAAGAATTAAATAATATAATTTATAGATAGTGGAAAAAGATGGAGGGATTTTATTATTAAATAATAAGTATGGGAGTATAAATGGAGTATTTAAATACATATTGGAAGTTATTGATTGGTGGAATTTGAAAATTATATGTATAATAATACATATTGGTATGAAGTAAGGATACATTAGATTTTAAGTGAAGTTGCCCTACATCCTCCATTACTTAAGTTATGGTTTTGGACTTATTTTACATAACATAATTCTATTTTGTTCCACTTTCTTGCTTTGGCCAAAACTCTCCTCATTTTCTTCTTACATTTCTCTTCTTTTCTTCATCTCTTTCATGAATGTTCTTCATTTTTCTCCATGGAAACCGTATATGCTTCAC
>CANYBF010033909.1:0-11133 GCA_948192965.1 Dalechampia spathulata | reverse complement strand
TAATCAACAACTTAAAACTAATCAAAAATGTAATCAAATTGCTTAGGTTTTGTGGTTTTCAATCAAAACTAATCAATTCAAGCTCAATTCAATCTAGTTTAATCAATTCTATTAAGTTTCAAAGCTAAATCAATCAATACAAATCGTAGTTTTTTTTTAATCAGATTGAGAGAATTTGAACTTTCAAAACCCTAGGAAAACTAGAAGTCCCACCAAAATACCAAAAATTCAAATTATAACTGAAATAAGAACATACCCGAACAGGTAAGAGGAAGAAGCGAGTCGGGTAAGTTTCTTACCCGATCGGGTAAGAAGCATACCCGAATCGCCTCTTGGGCTTACCCGAACGGGTAAGACCCCTAAACCCTAAAACCAAACCCTAGGCACCTTAAACCAAACCCTAAACCAAACCATAGTGAACCGGGAAAGCCCGTACGGGCCAGACAGTGAAGGAATAGACCCGATTCAACCCCAATCAGTCCGAGGCTCAAAATTTAGGGTGCGACAGCTATCTCACAAAACACAAGGCTATCGCTGCTGGTGGATGAGTCATGGTTAGGAGAAGGCAAACCTAGATGGGCCAGTGATAGCTGAGGAGTTAAGCTGGCAAGGGTTGTAGGCGTGGCGGGTTTCTCGGTCGGTGTGGGCACAATGAGCCTCTTTGGAGACGGTAGGGACCGATCGGTACAGTGGAGCTTTGAAGGGTTTGTTGATGATAAGGGAAATGGGTTTAGATTAATATGGTATTTTGGAGAAGAAGAAGAAGAAGGGGTTGGAGTTTAGGAGGATTGAAATGGTAAAAGTGGGGTTTGAGGAAAGGAAGTAGGGTTTGAGGTACTAAGCCCCATGGATGCTCTATTTTTTCTCCAGACCTCTTCTTCTAACGCCTTTATTTTCTCATTTTCCACTACCTAAAACCAGTCATCCAAGGTATTGAACTGAACTTTAGGTCTGTATGGTTTCATGGTGCTAAAACAAAGAAAAGAGGAGTAGGGCCTGATATTTCAAGATTAAAATTCATACGTAATGGCTTCTCTTGGGTCAAAGCCATTCGGATGTAGGGGTCAGTTATTGGGCCTAAGATTAATTTTGCTAATCAAGAGTTGAATTAAATTAATATATTAGCTAATTAATTGTAAAAAGCTGGAATAATTAATTTAATAATTAATTTAATTATTAATTATGGGAAGCTCAAATGATTAATTAGCTAATTAAAGCTTGGTTAATCAGTTAAAAATTATTATGATGGATCAACTAAAATGTGGAACGTGGGTAATGGATTGAAGAGGTGGGCAGTTACTACAATTATGTGAACTTCAGCAATTTTTTCTAGATATAAAATGGAGAGTAAGTGAAACAGGGGAGGGATCAACAATCAAGACCAAAAAAGAACACACCAAAAATACTAGAATTTCTTCTATGTCAAGTCTCTGTTTATTTCATTTAAAAGATTGTTTCTTAAGCTTTGTTCTTAATTGAAAGTACTATCTTTTTGTTTAATACGAAAAATTTCCTTCAAGTTACCCATAATTCTCTTGTTATTCCTATTTATGTTCACATTTCTTTAATATTCCTTAAGCTGATTCAATCAAGATATTACACACATTCAAGCAAATTGTTCCAAGGAGATTGGGAACTCACAATCGCCAGCGCATTTATTGAGGTTTAACCTCTAGCACGCTCGTAATTACTAATTTCTAAATTCATGCCAAACAATACGTATGTTAATTTAGTTGTTAAAAAAAATAGTCAATTAACATAGTTTATTTGAAAGTTATTTAAAATATTTTCTTTTAACTTCATAAGAAATACCCCTTTTTAATACATCTTTACTAAACCATTTAAATACTAGTCAAATAAACTTTATGTTATTAAAATGTAAATTTAATAAAATTTGATTTAATATACCATATGTCTTTAACTTATTCATTAAAATATCCAATTCATACATATAAGTTAGGACACTTTTAAGTTGTATATCACATACATTAAACACTTCACATTCCATCTTCATTTCAGTTAACAAATTAAAATCCCATGCAAACCATTTTATACCATTAATAAGTTGACTTATTAAGCTTTTTAATGACTCTTTACATGCTTAATTTAGTGATCATCTAAGCCTGTTAACTTAAAATTGCTGCAAGCTTAAATAAGACTTCCCTTAACCATTGAAATTTATTCTAAGTCCATGCTAAAGGAAACATGCCATATGCCATTTTTTAAAACCAAATATACTTCAAATTTAGGCAATAGAAAGAATCATCAATACTTAGAAAAAATTTTACACAAACTTTCAATCATTTAACTTTAATGTCAAGAGTAACCACATCATATCCACTTTAATCATTTTTCCAACTTAAGTTATTTGATTTCTTAAGTTATTAACATGTGAGCTCACCAATTATTTCAAACATGCAGAAGATTATTACCATCCCTTACTCATGCTCTTCACATTTATTTGACCAAAATAACCAAACACACAAAACATATACACATATAGAACCATAAGTTTATTCCCACTTACCAAAACCACTTTACAATTATTAAAAGTTGTAAATCAACAAAGAAAATCACTCAACTACTACATCTTTTCACTCAAACCTCATAGATCTACGAGATCTCACACTCAAACACATTCAACCATAACTCACCTTAAGAAAAGAAAAGCAAAACTGAAACTACTTGCTCTCCTCCTTGATCTAGCCATCAATCTCCAACAAGTTCACACCTTCACTTCATTTGAGCTTACTAAGCCTTGTTTACACAACTAAACATATGCATGTTCATTGAGGAAAGGATAGATCAAGGGAAACAAAAGAAGAAGAGGAAGATGTATTGCAGCAAATAAGTAAAAGTGGAAGATCTAAGTGTTTTGGCCAACACCATGAAAATTATGATAGGATAAGGAGAGAAAACTGTAGGATATGTGGTATGGTTTAAGTGTAAGGCGGTCCACTGAGCTAACATGCACCCTCACACACTAAATCACATCCTTAATCCTACTTATATGTATAATTATATGTATATAATCCTAATTTACCTTCCACTAACCCTTTAATACATATATTTATACTATATTCTATCTTCCACTAACTTATTTATACATATAATAATATTTTACATAATATAATATTCTCTCTTACATTCCACTATCATATATACTCATACCACTAACACATATTCCTATACCACTGATAAATATCTCTATATATTTAAATATATTATATCTTCCACTAACACATTTATCTATATATATATATATATATATATATATATATATATAATATCTTTATATTCCACTAACATCTTATATTTATATATATACTTACATACTTACATATGTATATTATAATACATTATCTAATTATATATATATATTATATATAATATAAGACATTATATATTATATTATATCCATTCTATACATATAATACAATATATAAATACCATTACCTTATACATATATTAATACATTATGTATATACTAATACATATATATATATATATATATATATATATATATATACTCATCTATTATATACTATAATACATTATTTACATCCTAATACATGATAATACATTTTATTATTTCCTTTATGTATTTCTATAATATTTATTATTTTTAAACACTTATTATAGCATATTTACATACATAATTATGTATACGCCTACACAACTACCTACCATGAATTTATTTATATATACAATACATACACATTCTTATACACCTAAAATTTATCTTAATTTCTCATATACATAAACTTACATATATATGTACATTTTCACATACAAATATATGTACACGCATACAAAACTTGTAACTAAATCACACATAACTATATCAATTATCCTTGATATCATATCCATATAATTTTCATCATTCATTATTCAGTGATTCTATTAATTATTATGATATCAACACCATAACACCTATTAACAACACATCTTTCACGTTCCATATCGTATTCACATATCGTACCTTTCCATATCATAATCATAATCATACACATATATAAAGCAATGCACATCACATGTATAATCAATGCAATGCCATGGTTCTACATAGGACTCAAGAGAACACAAGGAGCTTGAAAGAAGACCCACTAACTCTTCCAAGTGATACAATCACAAGGCCATAGGCCAATAAATTTAAAGTAGCCATGAACTTATTTATTCAAGAATAAATAATAATGGAGTTGCAAGAACAAGTTTTCTACAAATGCTATTTGGAGCTTAAAAAGGCACCTAATGCCATAATATTTCTTGGGGTGAATTTAGAAGAGAATGGAACCTAAATGATGCCATTTGAGTCTAATTATGAAGCCATAGCCTTATTTCATAAGCCTATGGAGTAGTTAGGCATGCTGGGCCATAAGTTAGGCCTGTTGAGGACCCAATGAGGAAAGGAAGCTAGGATAATTAGTAGCCTAATTAACTTATACAAATTTCCATGTAATTATAGCATTATTTTATTTTATTTATTTATCTTTTAAGTTAGAGTAAGAATAGAAGACCAAGTCCTCCTTAGATTAGACTTCCATATCCTTGAAGGACTAGGATCAGAAACTAGTATAAATAAAAGCTTATGCAAACCTATTCATCACTTTTCAATTATCATTCAATATACAAAACTAATTTTGGTCTTTCTTATGCTTTATACATTTTATGTATTTAGTTAGGAAGTAAGTATTTAGTTAGGAAGTAAGGATTTGCTTTCTTCTAATTGTATTAGGAATTAGGGTTAACTTATCAATCTAATTGTGACATTTTCTCTTCTTCCATTAAGCCTTACAATTTACATTTCCATACTTGCTAGTTTGGGGGTTCAATAAGATGGGGTTTATTTTACCATTGGAGCTATATCCTAGGTATGTGAGGGTTTGTGGCATACTTGTCATTGGGTTCCATGTCATTTAGTATCAGACACCATGTTTAAGTTGCTAGTTATGTTTATGTGTTGAGTGAGCCTATTCATTACCTTATTCTAGTTGTTTGAGTCATATCAAAAAAAATATAAAGAAAAAACAAAAATATCTTCTATTCTATTGCGTTATTTACAAGTTTTTCATACTAGAGAAGAGTCTTAAACCAACTAGGACACTTATTTTGAGAATTGTAAAGAGTCCTAATACAACTGGGACACTTTGAGAATTTTGAAGAGTCCTAACACAATTAGGACACTTATTTTTGAGAATTATGAAGAGTCTTAACACATTTGAGATAACTTGTTTGCTATTCTAAAGGCCATTTGAGACAACTTGCATGAAAAATGGAAGAGTCCTACAAAAATTGGACTCCTTTTTAGTGACCTAAATCATCTCAAACACACATATTCTTGCATAATTAGGACTTGAAAAAATCAAATTGGCACAATTTATCTAAATTTAGCTCTAATTGATTTGAAAAGTCTTTTTTAAATTGCTTGCTTTGCTTGGGTAAACCTAAATAGGTTCAATATTTGGTTTGCTTTAGAGTGAATCAAATTCATATACCTTGATCGAATTGTCTTTGCTTCTTGTTATCTTATTTTTATTCTAAGCTAGCTTTTACCTCTTAACATTGTTAGAGTATTATTACATATTCTTGTTCTTATACTACCATCTAATTTGTCTAAGTGTCTTCTTTTCTAGACTTGAACTATATTGTTAGGCTATTCATTGCTTTCCAAACATGTGCTTTTACTTTGATTGGTGTGCTTTGATTTTGAAATTCAATTTTAAGAATAGCAATAGAGAGGTAAAAGGCAAAAATGAGTGAGTCATATCTAGAAAAAAGCTAAAAGAGGGTAAACATATGAGGGAGTGAATTATTTAACTTTTACATTATCTTCTGATTAAACATAATGAGTTTGAGTAAGCATGATCATAAGCAAGGGGATGCACCAATAATAGATCCCTAGTTGAATTTATTGATGGTGGCAATCAATGGATAAATGAAGAAATTTCAAAGGCTTGTTTTTGTTGAATTACAAGAAGTCAAGTCAAACCAAAGTGCAACAAGGGAAGACATTATTTGAACACCAACACAAAACCTTCAAAGAGGCTATGATGGAAGATTCCAACTAATAAGAGGAGCTAGATGTGGAGATAGAGAATTTCCATTACAGCATATCCAAGAAGAAGAAGAAGGTGAAACCACAACTAGTGGTCAATTAGATGGGAACCTTGGTATTATAAAGATAAGAATGCTTGAATTCAAGGGGAACAACAATGCTAAAGAATACCTTGAATGGGAGAGGAAAGTGTAGTTGAATTCACAGGCTATGCTATGTTTTGGTGGGAACAACTCAATTCCAATAGAAGGAAGAAGGGTATTTAGCCTATCCTAACTTAGGAGGCCATGAAGGAGGTTATGTGATATAGATTTGTCCCTACTCACTACTTTAAGGAGCTATATCAAAAGTTGCATAGATTGGTGCAAGGAGGAAGGAGTGTTAAAGACTACCATAAAGAGATGGAGATATACATGGTTCGAGCTAACATTAAGGAGGATGAAGAAGTTACCGTGGCTTGGTTTCTTGGTGGTCTAAACAAGGAGATTATAGATGCCATTGAGCTATACAAGTATGATACTTTTGAAGAGATGCTTGACATGCCAATGAAGATTGAAAAATAAAGGAAGGGAAAGAGTTTTAGTAAATTCAAAGGAAGTTCCAGCAATACTTGGAACTCTAAATGGAGTAAAAGAGATAAAAAGAAAGAAGCTAGAAGTTCACAAATTCAAGGAACAGGTTTAGCCAACAAAGGGAAGGAAGGCATTCAAATCGCCCCTAAAGATGCTAAATGAAATTTGAATCCTTTGACTTCTAGTAAGGAAATCAAGGGTTTCATATATTTGGGAAAAGGACATATTGCATCTCAATATCCTAACAAGAGACTCATATTAACCATAGAACATATAGAAATATACTTTAAGTTTGAAGATGGAATGCCTTCTTTAATAGATTATAATGACAATGAGGTAGAAGAAGGGAATGATGTAGTGTTTGCTGAACATGGTGAGATTTTGGTTGCTAGGCGTGCTCTAAATATGCAAGTGAAGGAAGAAAGCCTTGAGCAATGTGAAAACATATTTCACATTAGATGCTTGGTCAATGGAAAGATATGTTCCATGATTATAAATGGTGGAAGTTACACCAATATTGCTATTGTAAGTATGGTGGAGAAGTTGAACTTGACATACAATAAACACCCTAAACCATACAAATTACAATGGTTGAACGAATGTGGAGAGGTGAAGGTGATACACCAAATGGTGGTGCCATTTTTCATAGGATGGTACAAAGATGAAATAGTTTATGATGTTGTACTTATGAAGCAGGTCATCTACTATTAGGAAGACCTTGGCAATTTGATAGGAGAGTTCTACATGATGGGTATAACAATAGGTATTCCTTTTCTCATGAAGGAAAGAAGGTGGTGCTAGCTCTACTATCCCTTCAAGAAGTATATGAAGATCAAAAGAAGATACTTGAGAGGGAAAGAGAGGTTTTGGCCTTGGGGAAAAAGAGGAGTGAAGTTTTAACCTCCTTAGAGAAAAAGGAAAGAATGAGGGAAAAGAGGCTAGAAAAGAAAATACACAAGTTAATAGCCCTTTGGTGAGTGAAAATAAGAGAGAAGGGAAAAAGAAACAAAATTTTTATGTGAGAATGAGAGAGGTTAAAAGTGCTATTTCCTTAAAGAAGCCAGTCTTGCTTCTTAGATACAAGGAAATTTTATCTGCTGACATTAACATAAACCTTGATAATTTGCCTTCTAGTTTTGTTTTGATGTTGCAAGAATTTGATGATGTCTTTCCTAATGAGATGCCTAATGAATTACCACCTTTAAGAGGAATAGAACATCAAATTGACTTTATTCCTGGCTCTACCATTCCTAATCTACTAGCCTATAGAAGTAATCCTATGGAGACTAAGGAGATGCAAAGGCAAGTGGATGAACTTTTGGAAAAAAGATTAGTAAAGGGAAGCATGAGTCCTTGTGCCATTCCAGTCTTATTGGTGCCTAAAAAGGATGGCACTTGGCGCATGTGTGTTGATTGCACTGCAATCAATAAAATCACTATAAATTATAGACACCTTATCCCTAGACTTGATGACATGTTAGATGAATTGCATGGGGCTCTTTACTTTACTAAAATTAATTTAATGAGTGGATATCATCAAATAAGGATGAAAACTTGAGATGAATGGAAAACTGCTTTCAAAACTAAGTATGGTTTGTATGAATGGTTAGTAATGCCTTTTGGTTTAACTAATGCACCTAGAACATTCATGAGGCTTATGAACCATGTATTGCATACCTTCTTAGGGAGATTTGTGGTTGTGTATTTTGATGATATACTCATTTATAGCAAGTCCTTAGAGGAACACATTGAGCATGTTAGGCTAGTTTTACAAACTTTAAGGGAGGAGAAGTTGTATGCTAAGCTTAAAAAGTGCACATTTTGTATAGATAGACTTATATTTCTTGGTTTTGTTATGAGTGCACAAGGAATTGAAGTTGATGAGGAGAAAGTTCAGGCTATAAAAGAATGGCTTACACCTAAAATTGTGATTAATGTAAGAAGCTTTCATGGTTTGGCAAGCTTTTATAGGCAGTTTGTACAAGATTTCACTTCAATTACAGCGCCACTAATAGAGATAATAAAGAAGGAAGTCAGATTTAAATAGGGGGAAGAACAACAATAAGCGTTTGACATATTAAAGGAGAAATTGACTTTAGCCCATATTCTATCCTTACCTGACTTTAATAAGACTTTTGAGATTGAGTGTGATGCTTCAAGGATGGGAATTAGAGTGGTTTTAATGCAAGAAAAGAAGCTAATTACCTACTTTAATGAGAAGCTAAAAGGAGCTCAACTCAATTATTTAACTTATGATAAAGAATTATATGCCTTGGTCTGATCTATGGAGGTTTGGCAACACTACTTACTTTCGAAGGAGTTTGTCATTCATACTGATCATGAATCCCTTAAGCACTTAAAGGGATAAGGGAAGCTCAATAAACGGCATGGTAAGTGGGTTGAATTCATTAAGCAATTTCCTTATGTGATTCAATACAAGCATGGAAAGGAAAATGTTATGGCTAATGCATTGTCAAGAAGGTATGCCTTGATCTCTACCCTTAGTTCAAAATTACTTGGATTCGAACACATTAAGGGTTTATATGTTGATGATGCCAATTTTGGCAATGTATATGTAGCCCGTGAACATTGAGCATTTAACAAATTCTATAGGCATGATGATTTTCTATTTAAAGGTAACAAACTTTGTATGCCTAGATGTTCTATGCATGACTTACTTGTGTTAGAGTCTCATTATGGGGGATTAATGGGACATTTTTGGGTAAATAAGACTTATGATATACTGAATGAACACTTCTATTGGCCTCATATGTATAGAGATATTGAGAGAGTGTGTAATGCTTGTATTACATATAGACAAGAAAAATCTAAGTCTATGTCTCATGGTTTGTATATGCCTTTACCTATACTTAGCTCACCTTGGACCGATATATCAATGGATTTTATGCTTAGATTGCCAAGAATTAGGAAAGGTAGAGATAACATATTTGTTGTGGTTGATATGTTTAGCAAAATGGCTCACTTTATTGCTTGTCATAAGTATAATGACGCTATTCATGTTGCTAACATATTCTTTAAGGATGTTGTGAGATTACATGGGGTGCCATGAACCATTGTTTCTGATAGAGATGCAAAGTTCCTTTCATATTTTTGGCATGTTTTGTGGGGTAAACTTGAAACTAAGTTGCTTTATTCAATAACTTGCCATCCATAAACAGATGGACAAATTAAGGTACTGAATAGAACTTTAGGGGCATTGCTTCGAGTCATAGTGGGGAAAAACTTAAAGACATGGGAGGATTGCTTACCTTTTATTGAATTTGCTTATAATAGAAGTATTCATTCTTCCATAAGATATTCACCATTTGAACTTGTGTATGATTTTAGTCCACTAACTATTTTGAATTTATCTCCTTTGCCTTTACATGAGCTTCCTAATCTAGATTGAAAAAGGAAGGCCAAATTGGTGAAATCAATGCATGAAAAGGCTCAAGCAAATATAGAGAAAAAGAACAAAGGGTATGCTGAAAAGGTAAATAATGGGTGAAAGCAATTGATATTGGAACCTGAAGATTGGGTTTGGGTGAATTTGCAAAAGAAGAGGTTGCCAAAGCAAAGAAGAACCAAGCTAGACCAAAGGGGAGATGGCCCTTTCCATGTATTGGAGTGCATTAATAACAATGCCTACAAGATTGACTTGCCTGGTAAGTATGAAATTTTAGCTACTTTTAATGTAAGTGACTTGTCCCCCTTTGATATGGATACAGATTTGAGGATAAATGTTTTGGAATAAGGGGGGGAATGATACAATTTTACATGGGACTCAAGAGAACACAAGGAGCTTGAAAGAAGACCCACTAACTCTTCTAAGTGATCCAGTCACAAGATCACGAGCCAAATAACAATCGAGTTGTAAGAATAGGCTTTCTACAAGTCCTATTTGGAGCTTAAAGATGCACCTAAGGCTATAATATTGCTTAGGGAAATTTTAGAAGAGAATGGAGCCTAAAGGATGCCATTTGGGTCTAATTATAAAGCCATAGCCTTATTTCATAAGCCTATATAGTAGTTAGGCATGTTGGGCCATAAGTTAGGCCTGTTAAGGACTTAATAAGGAAAGGAAGCTAGGTCAATTAGTAGCCTAATTAGATTATATGAATTTCCATGTAATTATAGCATTATTTTGTTTTATTTATTTATCTTTTAAGTTAGAGTAAGAATAAAAGACCAAGTGCTCCTTGGATTAAACTTCCATATCCTTGAAGGACTACAATTAGAAACTAGTATAAATAGAAGCTTATGTAAATCTATTCATCACTTTTCAATTATCATTCAATATACAGAACCAATTTAGGTCATTCTTATGCTTTATGCATTTTATGTATTTAGTTAGGAAGTAAGGATTTGCTTTCTTCTAATTGCATTAAGAATTAGAGTTAACTTATCAATCTAATTGTAACATTTTCTCTTCTTCCATTAAGCCTTATCATTTGTATTTCCATACTTGCTAGTTTGGGGGTTCAATAGGGCAGGGGTTTATTCTAC
>CANYBF010033772.1:0-14343 GCA_948192965.1 Dalechampia spathulata | reverse complement strand
ATGATAGCAATCCAAACCCAATCCAAATCCAAGTTTAGGGTGTTAAAACGCCTAGTACTAATTGATTTTAATGCGTTTTGATTAATCCTAATGCCTTAGATTGATTAGAATTAAGTTTTTGGAGTGTCAAATGGTGTTTGATGGCTGCTGACGGCTGCTAACAAGTTAGGGTTTCGCTAAAAATTCTGGTCCCTTAGCCAAATGGCATATTAGGGTTTAATTAGGTCTGCCCTCGGGAACATGTGCGATCGCACATGTTGAGTAATGAAACATATGCGAACGCACATGATCATATACGGTGTGTAATGGGACATATACGATCGCACATCCTCCCAAAAGTGTTAAATGAAACCCTAAATGGGCCTAACCCGGTCTGAAAGGACCCAGGACGGTCCGAAAGAACCCTAAATGGCCCAGAATTAACTCAGAATCGATCCGAATCAAAGCCGGTCCAAAATTAGGGTGCAAAAGGTACCATTTTGCCTTGGGTTGCATAAGCCAAAAATGCACGATGGAAATATGCAAAATAAACACAAATAAATTTATTATTAGTAAATGAATTTAGGATTTGTTTGACTAGTCCAATGCTATGTGAAAGCATGAAACAAGAGTCAAAATCTAGTAATTTTTGGCAATAATTCATGCGAATTTATATGAGCCAGATCATGAAAATAAAAATAATTTAAGTAAAATTCTAGATAAAAGGCTTTCATGTGCTTTTTCAATGCGTTGATTATTTATGTTCTCTCTTCAGAGAACCATCTTGCACTCCTCTGGTTTATCTGAAGTGTATGGATCAAACCTAATGTAGTATCTTTCTTCCCACATGGCTGTATGAATGTCAAACTCTATAGGACCCTACTGGTACCGGCCTAAACCTCTGCTAGGCACATTCATGAGAGGGACATCTTCCCTAATACAAGCTAATGCAACCTCATCATTAGTAGCAATAGTAACCACACCTTTGTTATGTGGGAACTTGATCTTCTAGTGCAAGGTGGATGGCACACCTCCCAGGGGATGGAACCATGGTTGGCCCAAGAGTAGTTCAAATCACACTGGAATGTCTAAGACAATGAACTCCACCACTGATTTGATCGGGCCAATAATGGCAGTGGCAGTGAAGGTACTAGTAACCTCCCTTTCAGACTCATCATAATCCCTAGTGATGGTCTTACAGGGCTTCAAATCTTAAAGCTAAACTCCAAGTTTAGGCAACACCTTGAGAGGATAGACATTGATGCCAAAACCATCATCCACCATGACATAGGGAGTGGAGAAGTTCATAATGTTCACCCTAATGAAGAGTGCTTTGTTGTGGTGGACACCTTTGATCAGTGGATCCGCGTCAGAGAAAGTGATCATACTGGATGGTAATTCTCTGTTTACCAACTAACTCTTCATGCTGAAGGTGGAGGCAGAAGGAGAGATCCTCATGCTAGAGAGTGCTTTAACAATGGCTCGTCGGTGTTGCTGGGAGGATAGCACCAAGTCTCAGATGCTAATGTTAGCTTGCGTCTTCTTTAGCTACTTGATAATAACATTATCAGGCAGAGCAACTTGATTAGCTGGTTGTGGAGCTGGAACATTGCTTGGACCAACCTCATCCCTAGTGGGTCTAGCCTCGGTCAGCTTCTTAGGAGCTTCTAGCTTCTTCTTGAGGTCGGAAGGAGTGAAGACCTTACCACTACGAGTCATGTTGTGGACTCGAGAGGACATCTTATTGGCACCTAACCTTTTCTGCTACTTGGGTGATTTTAGTGCTGGCTTAGCCGCTTTAAGGGTCTCGGCCGACTTACCCTTCTTTGAAGCCTGATCCTGTGATGACTCAAACATAGTGGAATCCTGAGTAGCTATAGATTCATCCTCTGAACTATCATACCATATGTCAATAGCACCAATGTCGAACCCACTGTTGAGTCAAAATGCGATAGCATGCAACTGAGCAATCCTCTCACTGCCAAAGAGAGAAAAGGAGTTTAGAACCAGGGATTCTGGCAACCCTGATTGGAGCATGTAGGTGCGGTTGGCTTTGTGGTAGTTTGTCAATAGACTTGTTTTTGTAGACGGTTTGGGTTTTTAAAGGTCTTTGATCTGACAAGAGTCTATGAGATTCTGAATGACCAGTCTGAGGGAGCGACAGTCATCAGTGTTATGGTTATGATGTTGGTGATAATGGTAGTAGGTTTTGGTATCTACTGAGGCTGGGGGTGGTGTTTTGAACTTTGGCCCTAGTGGCTTAATGAGATTGGCTTTAAGGAGACACCTAAAAACCTTGGAAAGCGTCATTCCAAGATCTGAGAATCTCTTGGATGGCGTAGTGTTTCAGAATATGGGGTTTGGTGTTTGCAAGGCATTGATGTAGTGAGGCTTCTATGTTTGTAGGGCATTGGTGTAGTGAGGTTTTGGTTGTGTCTGAGTGTATGTGGTGGTTTTGGGTTTCGGGAAAGAAAGCTCTTTTTTCTTACCCTCAGTTTGTTCAATGCATTATCCCACTAAGTAGATCTCCTTGAAAGTGTGGAATGTTTGATATTTCAGCTTATCCTGGTAGAGTGGCAGTGACCCCATGATAAGCTTGTTAATTAGATTCAGATGGATTCTATCTAACCAATGCAGCTTTGTCCATTCATCGACTGAAATAATCCATGAAAGATTCATTGGCTTTTTGTTTAACTATTTCTAGATCCATCAAGGTTACATAAAATCAAGACTTGAACCCGTACTATTTACAAAATGCAGTACAAGAAGGCTTTCACTCAGACGTGGTCACCTTGTTGAGACTGTGATACCAGGCTAGCATTGGTCCCTCTAGTGAGATGAAGAACAGTCAAACTATCTGATCATCTGACAAGTCTGTAGTGCTCATTAGCATGGTGTAGGTCTTCAAATGGTTCTTTGGGTCCCCAACTTCGTTATACTTGAGAAAATCTGGGAGCTTGAACTTGGCAGGAAGTCCCTTGATAGCTCAGACCAAGAACTCATCAAAGTCTAGATCAGACCCCATGCCTTTGGTCTTCATGATGTATTGCAGTTGTTCAATCTTCTACTCCAAGATAGTGGTCTCAGATTTTCGAACATCATGCATATGGAGCGAGACGTCATCATCAGTCTCCATGTTATACAGGTTGACACCCTTACCTTTTCCTTCATCGGAGCTGGTGGGGTGATGAATTCAGCATGACTAAGAGCCTCCCGGATCTGTTGTTACAAGAGAGTCTTGAAGTCATCATTCACGAGCTTGGCCACAGATTGGTCGATGAGCTTCTGAACTGCAGCAAGTGTGGCCTCATCCAGTGTTGAGGCATCAGCGGCAAATGATGATGAAACATTCTTGGCATTCTGAGAGTCTGATATGATTTTGTACATGACAGAAAGAGTTAGCATGGATGCATGAGTATGCACATGCAGTCGTATGTGGTGCACGTGATGCGACACATAGAATGTATGAGTGACCTATACTATGAAATATGCGATGTTATGGTTGCAACAAAAGAAGTTAGCATGCGTATGCATGGGTGCACGTGATGCGTCACGTAGGATGTATGCATGTCCTATGCTAGGAAACATCCAGCATTATGGCTGCAAAAGGAAATTTACTAAGAAAAATTGCATGAGTATGCATGTATGCGTGTTTGGTAGAAAATACAAAATGTTTAGCGAACACATAGCATAGAGCAGTACTCCCTTCAAACCTTATACCTCCATGAGAATTGTTCAATTCAAGTTCTCCTGTCCTAGGTGGGATACTAACCCAGAGTTACACTAGGAACTCGAGGCATGATTCTCTCAATAAGGCAAGCAAAAGGGTTGATCATTACTCGATCATATGAGGGATTATAGTGAAAACCCAATAGCATTTTGACCTAATCATATTGCAATGATAAGAGAATGCCGATGGAATTGGCATGAGGTTGTGCATCCAAATGAAATCATGAAAGGATTACGACTCTTAGTAGAGCAATATGGGCATGATCATATTGTTATGATAAGAGTACGCCCGTGGAATAGGTGTGAGGTTGTGCAACCATATAGAATCATGAAAGGATTCTAACTCTTAGCAGAGCAATACGAGCATGATCATATTGTTATGATAAGAGTATGCCCATGGAATAGGCATGAGGTTATGCAACCGTACAGAATCATGATAGGATTTTGACTCTTAGCAGAGCAATACGGATATGATCATATTGTTATGATAAGAGTACACCCGTGGAATAGGCATGAGGTTGTACAACCATACGGAATCATGAAAGGATTCTAACTCTTAGCAAAGCAATACAAGGGAGGAAAATAGGCTGGGTCTATGCAAATCCACTAACATGGTAAGGAAAAGATCTATAAAGCATGCAATAAGGGTCCTAGTTTGGAATGTTGCTAGGCTTACTACATGGGCTTTAGTCCAGTTTTGAGAACAGGCTAAGGTCCCCCGCCACGTTGTCCACAACCTATCCAACCAAATGGAATCATTGATATATAACTATACCTCATGTCTATCAATCAGGAATCATCAACGGTTATCAGTACAATGCAATGAGTGGTGAAGGCAGATTCACTTTTCCAAGGATTCAAATAGAGTCCAAGGTACTCACTCACCCACAATCACTGGCTTGAGACGGGAGGTTATATGGTGTGTACAGACATAGACTGGTGTTGTGATGCATACAATTAATCCAACTATGATGGGAACATTGATATGGAAACTCTTAGATGCCACCATTCTTTCACCGTGATGTTCCCAGTGGAGTTGCCACTGTGAGCGTCGGTTTCTACTAGAGCCCAGAGTGAGGCTTCCAAGGCTCACAGACCGGGGACCGCACTTAGAGCGAAAACATAGTCTTCTTGAGGGGTTACCCCAAGGAATGATACAGACTCAAAAGAGCCATAAGGAGTCGCCACCGGATGGTTTCGAATTAGTCCAACTGACCCATAACATGAGTGCTAGTTAAACCCTTCAGAGATTGGGTTCGGGTAGTGGAGATCTATTTCTATGCATTTCCAAGATCAATTTTACCATTATAGTTCGAGTTAATTATCCTAAGCAGGCAAGCATACGAGCGTAAATGTAAGTACATAATGCAACATGCGATTTGGCGTTGCAAGGTTGCACATAGAATGACATATCAAGCTATATAACATTTGGATGGCATGGCATATGCATGACATGCAAAATAGCAATAAAATAACATGCCATATGCATGTCATGTGAAGATGAATGACATATCATATGCATGATATGGCAACTTAGTATGATATGTAAGTATAAAATCATGGCAAATAGCACGTATAGTGTAATACATTAGTGTTTTTGGCGTTATAGAATGTATGGTGTATACATGGTATGTAAAGTGAGTGGCATCGCATATGCATGATATGCGAGATAGATGACATGGCATATGCATGGAATGTGAAATGAATGACATATCATATGCATGATATGTGAGATGGCGTATAACATGATATATGCATGGCATGTGGGGAGGATGATGTACCATAGGCATGGCATGTGAAAATGAATGACATATCATATGCATGATATATGAGATGGCATATATGACATATCATATGCATGACATGTGGAATGATGTGTTATATATCATGTGCATGATATGTGAAATGATGTATGACATATCATATGCATGACATGTGGAATGATGTGTTATATATCATATGCATGACATATGAAATGATGTATGACATATCATGTACATGACATATTGAGTGGGTAACATGGCATATGCATGACATGTGAAGTGGATGACATATCATATGCATGACATGTGAGGCAAATGATATATCATATGCATGGCATGTGAGATGATGTATGACATACCATATGCATGATATATGAAGTGGATGGCATACCATATGCATGATATGACATAATGGATGACATACCATATGCATGATATGACATAATATAGTGACATGGCATAGTGATGTGTATGTGAATTGGCATTTAACATGGCATGGTGTATATGGCATGGCATAATGGCATATGACATGATGATAGCATGATAGCATGTGATATGGCATGGCATATAGTATGATAAGTTGCGTGTATTGTGTCGTGTATCGCATTGCGTATTGGCGTGTTTGCTATATATAAGCATATATGGTAATAAATGTTATGGCATGGCATAGAAGTGTGTGATGTTGCATGTTACATGGCATATGACATGGCATATATATATTTAGGCAAACATAATAAACCATACACGAGCAAAAATAATAACGGCCGGTGAAAGGGATCGAAGGAGATAGGGGATCCACACGGGATTTAGGGGAATTATTACAAAACAAATAATAATTCTATCCTATTACAAAATTCTCCATGCATACATAATTTTGGCACGTTAAGTAACATCCCCTCCTTGTCGGGTGAATTTTCTATCCTATTAGCAAATAATAATTCTATCCTATTACGAAAATGTATGAATGATTAATATGCAAAATAAACAAATAAATTCATTAGTAGCAAATGAATTTAGGATTTATTTGACTAGTCCAATGCTATATGAAAGCACGAACCAATCATGAAAATTAAAAAAAATAAAAATAATTTTAAACAAAATTATTTTTATTTGATCATGGAAAATCAAATGGGAGTGCTAACATCACTTGGAGTAATTGGAGGTAGCCACTCAACCAATTTGAATCCAATCCTTTCAAAAATTACATTTTTAACGAGTAAAATTGACATTTAATCATTGAAAATCAATTCTGAGGCCAAAATTAATTAAATGTAATTAATTTATGATAGATCCAGTACATTTGAGCTACTGTGAAGCATCAAATGTTACTGGGAAAATCAAACCGGTTTTGAAAATGATCGAAAAAAGTGATTTTCAGAAAATTTTCAAAGGAATGTGTGCCGCATGTCAAGCTATGTGTGCTACACATAGGCTGTGTGTGGCACACATAGCATGTAGATCTGCAAGAAAATCAAATTTATCAGTGCAGAACTGATCTACAAACCAAAATACGCAAGTTTAATGAAGACAATACCTCATTTTGAGCTCGGATCGGCCTCCGATTTGCAATCCAAACAAATTATTAGGCAATTATCTTGAATAATTAATTTTAATGCTAAAATCAATTAGATCTTAGCAATATTTGATAGATCCAGAACATTTGAAACATGAACAAGCCCCAAACATCACTGGAAAAGTCAGATCGGAAGCAAAAACGAGTGAGAATGGCATTTTCTTTTGAAATCTGGGATCTATGTGTGTAACACATAGACCTATATGTGCCATACATAGGCTGTGTGTGGCGTACATAGATGTATATGTGGCACAGATAGCGAGCAAAATAGAAGGAAAACAGAGTTTTTAGGTAAAAACTCGAGATCTAACCTCAATCTAGGCAGATCTAGGACTGAAAATGTGTTTTTGCTTCATGGATTTGCATCCAACGTAAGAAAAATAATTTTAAGGTTAAATTTATTATAGATCTATCAAATATACTGTCAATACAGAACATCAGAGGCATAGAGAGGCCTCAAATATTGCTAGAAAGACCAAATCAGGCGAAAAATTGAGGCAAAATGGAAGAAAACTGACATTTTCTTTGACATCTGAGGCCTATATGCACAACATATAGGCCTATGTGCACCACACATGGGTTAGATGTAGTGAACATAGGTCTATGCATGGCGCATATAGCCTGAAAAACAGAGGAAAACATAAGGTTTTTGAGAAAAATGTGAAATCTAGCTCGGATCTAAGCAAATCAAAGCCAGAAATCAGTGATTTTGAATACCCAATAGCATGAGTAAATAATAAAACACATGATTGAAGCCAAAAATCAAGAGATCAAGCCAAAAAAAGGAGATTTAAGCAAAAATCCAAAGAAAATTGAAGAAAATTGAAGATTTACCTCAAGGCAGTAGGATTTTCTTCAAGATCTTCACTCTAATCGTGCTTAGGGAGCCTAACTAGAGCCAATTAGTCTCTAAATCCTATGCAATTAATTAATTAAGTGTTTAATTAATTGTGGAATAATTTTGGCAGAGTTTTGGTTGCTCGTAGAGCAAATTTCGGACCCCTAAAACTGAACCCCAAGCTCTATATTTATAGAGCTAAATTAGGGTTTCGCAAAATTGTAATTTTTGGTTCAAATTTGAAAATTTTAAGGCTATATGCGCCACACATAAGGCTATGTGCGCCATACATAGCATATGTGTGCAGCATGTAGTGCTATATGCTGCACATATAGTATTTTGACCTGTTACATGAGGCCCACTAGGGTTGCATCGGAACGTGTGCCCTATGCCCCAAAAGCATCATTTTATGTGCCAAGACATTATTCAATATGGCTCACATCCCGTTTGGTCCCGAGAAGGCTCCCGACCAAACGTCGTTTTATGTTATATACGTAACATATAGTGTTATATGTTACGCATATAGCATTTTGCCCCTATTCATTTTTCTTCCCTCAGACAAAACGGGATATGAGCCATATGTCAAATAATCATCATTTGACATACTAACGCATTGTGCAATGAAAAGTTTTCTGAATTTGGTCCGGAAGGTGGGCCCCACCAAACATCTTTTTTTCTTGCTAGTATATGCATAGTGCTATGTACTAAATCCATTTTGTTTGCGTATTTCACCTCGCATGGGTGAAATGCAATGCATTTCTTGTGTCAAATAAGTGTCGTTTGACATATTAGAGCATTACGTAAAACGACTCTTTTGTTAGGTGAACCCCGGGTGGTGGGCCCCACTAAGCATCCTATTTCGAGCATATAGTGCTATACGCCTAAAACGTAGGATTGTGCATGCTATGTGTTAAGCGTTATTTTGACATTGTAAGACATTACTGGCGTGTTCTATTTATATGAGCCCCACAAGGTAGGCCCCGTCTATGGGTCCTGCCAGACATTTTTTTTGGTGTAAGTACTGTGCACACAATGCTATGCACTCAATGTGCTTTGCATGTCCAGAACACTCAGAAGAAACTGAAAAGGGTGGTGGGCGATGTGCTCTGTACACCAACTGCAATGTGCTCTGTGCACTCAGAGGAAGCCAAACAGGTCTATATGCATTATCGGGGTCGACTTCGAGGACTAATACCGAGCCAAATCAACAAAAACCTGAGATTGCGTAACGGTGAAAAGTCAGGGTCAACAATTGTATTAGAAATTCAAATAATTTCCATGCAGCTTCACATGGTGAAATGTAATGACAATCAAGATATGTTTTAATTTCATCATAGTGAGTTTCTTGTGGATTTTTTATAACTTTAGGAACATTTGTTTCTAAAAATACTTTTGCTCATCATGTCTTTTTTTATATATTTAAACAAAAACTTGACCATTTTTAAAAAATAACACAATTCAATATTTAAATGCACATAATATTTAACAATTAAATCTCTATTATAAGATAATAAATTAATTATAAATTTTAATACTATTATATTTAAAGAAATTACAATCGTCTCTTCGTATATAAGTGATAAAACCATTAGTATCAATCATGGTTGTAGGATAGAATTTTTTTTAGAAAATATTTAGAGTATTTATCTTATTTCATGCAAGGTGATTTTTGATTAAATGGTCTACATCGATTATGAATCATAAAAATTTTGTAACTGCGTAAAATGTATTAGAATCTGAAATCTTACAAGGCAATTTAACTAAGATCATTAAATCAATTTCTTTTATAATAAACATTGAATGTTAGGTAAATCACATTTTTGAAATTCAACTATATAAATGAGGATAAGAACTTTTCCAAAGTGAATTTTTAAAAAAAATCTAAGATTAAATGTTTGACTTTCATTCTAAACATTCGACTTACTAAGTCAAGTTTATCTTTGACCTTTTGACCAGGAATAAGTTCCAAAGTACATTATATTTTGAACCATTTAGGGTTGCATGTAAAAGTTATTAATATATCTAGGTTGCCAAAAAATTTACAAATGGTCATTGCATCATGGTAATGTTCCATCATATATCTTTGAGCCAGTATAGCTGGCTAGTAAAATAATAGATTTACCTATGTTAGTTGAATCTATATCACCATGATATAATGTATCACGTAAACCTGTATAAATTTAATTTTAACTACATCTAATATAATCAAGTCTTTCTTGTTCAACATGTGTGTATACATCAATAATAAATTATTGAAAAAGTCTACCGCCCTTTAAAAGAGTAAAACTTTCAAGATTGCATTGTTGAATACAAAATGCATAGTATTCATGCATATATACTTTTTTTTTCTTAAATGATGGTTGTTGTTTATCTCTGAGTATGGAATATCAATTACATATCCATCTTCTTCATAATGATACAAAATTGAATATTGTATTGCCATCAAACTTGGGTGTTAATAACTAATTCTCTTTAGCTTACTAATATAATGTTCAATAATTATATCTCTAGTTTTGTCATAATACCCAAGATCACCAACTAATAACATGGTAATTTTTCAAGCTATAAGCATATTATATTATCATTTATCTTTTTCCCTTAAACCAATAATTCATAATTTAAGTGGTTTAAAGTTATAGCTTTTAAAGTGTTATCTAGCTAATTTAAAAGTTTTTGCAATTTCATTATGGATGCTAAACATGTGGATAGCTTTTTCAACAATTTTATTATCAATTGCTTCTTCTTGAAAGTGGCCTCTAATTATTGAAACTCTATTTAAAAGTTCATTTTCAATATCATATACATATAGTTGTGAGAATTTTGGTTGCTCGCCTTCTAAAGGTAAAATCGAGCCAATTGCATAGTAATTTTGACCACTAACTTTGTAATCATAATGTTGACCCTGACTTTTCACCCTCGTGCAATTTTGATATCGACCCCGATTATGCACATATGCCTCTGTGGCTTCCCCCTGAGTATTCAGGGGCACAAAGTACATCGTAGTTAATGGGGCCCACCACAGCGTCTGGTAGGACCGCTACCCTTGTCAGCCCTTGTCAGCCTCTTCTAAGCATTCGGTGCATACAAAACACATTTCATCTTGCTTACATGAATCAGAACACGTAACATTTTTTACTAAAAAAAATGGCTCAACGGGGCCCACATGCGAGGCCTTTCACCCTCATTAGCTTATTTTGAGTATTCTGTGCATACAGAGTACCTAACATGTTGCCTATGCAAGGAAGAGCACACGGTATGCCATATGCCACATTTCGGGCACATCGTACTATGGGGCCCACCAGGGGCACTTGTAGGGCCCGCTATCCCTATCAGCCCATTCTGCATGTTTTGTGCACTCAGAACACATTTTCACTGATGCCTGCATGAGGTACAACACTTAGCATGCCAAATGCCATATTCCAGGTTCTCTAAGCTATGGGGCCCACCAAAGGCACTAGTGGGGCCCACCATCTCTGTCAACCCACTTTGAGTGCTCTGTATGCACAGAACACATTCTATATATTCCCTACATGAGGCATAACACTTGGCACGCTAAATGCCACATTTTGGGCTCAAAATGGACCCATTAGTGGAATGTATTTGCATCTCATTTGGTAAAACTTAAAACTGCAAAGTAACTTAGAATGTTGATTACATCTCATTTGACATGTGACACGTATTACATTTCACCCATACAAGGTGAAATACATGAATAGGGTGTATAGCACTATGCGTGTAGCATATAGCAAAATAAGGCTGGCTAGGGTGCCCACTTCGGGCATGTATTACGACTTGTTACCGTGTCGGAATGGCTTGATACAAGTTTCCATTCCCAAGAATAAGTTACAGACATGAATTTTGCATATTCATTTACCATTTGGACACACCGTTTGCCCCCCGTTTGGTCTGGCCAAAATGACTGCCAACACTGATTTTCCAGCATAGCCTGCATAGGCTGGCTAAGGTGCCTACTTTGGGCACGTATTGCAACTTGTTCTAGTATCATAATGGCTTGATACAAGTTTTTATTCACAAGATTAAGTTGTATACATGACTTTTGCATATTTATTTACCATTTGGGCACACCGTTTGCCCCCCATTTGATCTGTCTAAAATGGCTGCCAATACAAATTTTCTAGCATAGCCTGCACAGGCTGGCTAAGGTGCCTACTTTGGGCATGTATTGCAACTTGTTCCAGTATTGGAATGGCTTGATACAAGTTTCCATTCCTAAGATTAAGTTACATACATGAATTTTTCATATTCATTTGCTACTTGGGCACACCGTTTTCCCCCGTTTGGTCTGTCCAAAATGCCTGCCACCACATATTTTCCAGCACAGCCTACACAGGCTAGCTAAGGTGCCTACTTTTGGCATGTATTATGACTTATTCCCGTATCGGAATGGCTTGATACAAGTTTCCATTCCTAAGATTACATTGCATACATGAATTTCACATATTCATTTGCCATTTGGCCATACCGTTTGCCCCCCGTTTGGTCCATCCAAAATGACTGCCAACACAGATTTTCCAGCATAGCCTACACAGGCTGGCTAAGATGCCCACTTCAGGCATGTATTACAACTTGTTTTGATATTGGAATGACTTGATTCAAGTTTCCATTCCCAAGAGTAAGTTGTCAACATTAATTTTACATATTGATTTGCTATTTGGGCACACTATTTACCCCCCGTTTGGTCCGTCTAAAATGGCTGCCAACATAAATTTTCCAGCACAGCCTGTACAGGCTGGCTAAGGTACCTACTTTGGGCACGTATTACGATTTGTTCCGGTATCGGAATGGCTTAATACAAGTTTCCAATCCTAAGATTAAGTTGCATACATGAATTTCACATATTCATTTGCCATTTGGGCACATCGTTTACCCCCTGTTTGGTCCATCCAAAATTGTCACACCTCTAAGTAAAGATATGTCCCGTAATGAAACCCTGAAACTCCTTCCTCGAGTTTCAAAATTTCATCACAAAGGAAAAACAATCACTAGCAATATATCATTCTAAATATACCAAACATGCCAATAATTTTTTTCTCAAAATATAATTATCAAACACATGCCAAAGAGATAAAAAAATCAACAGTGAGATAATTATAACATGCAATGATAAATAAATATATACCATATTACATTTATCCCAGTGGTATCAACAAGTAGTAATTAAAACAACACAACTAATATTACTGCCAAAAATGAAAAGAGCATAGACAGTATACACAATGCCCACAGGAGTCCGTCTAAGTAAGTCCCGGGCAACATTAGCGAAAATCACAGAAGTCATGCGCCTCACTGCCAACGAGTACTGCTAACCCCGTCTAACCTCTGAAGTACTTGGACTTGTGTTCATTAAATGACAAATGCTGAGTAAAACTCAGTGGCGCTAATTAAATGAATGCAACATTTAATAATATTGATATATAGAGAATTTCAAAATATTAATATAAGAATCATTATTATATGAAGGCATTTAATCACAAGGCAATAATGTTTATTTAGAATAGCGTGCACTTCAAATTCTAGCATAAGCATATTTACACGTATATAATTCCAACATTCTCATCTCATCATATCGTAGTACCTGAATTCATCTCCAATTTTCATTCATAGCATCCTAATTCAATTTAATATGAATGTATGCAAATATGAAATGGATTTATGAGAATGCAATGTTTTGTACTCTCCCTCGATCAATTTGTTTCACTGTTGTATCTCAATTCGCCAATCATATTTTTAATCATAATATTTTCTGGAATGCGACTGTACTCAGCATTCGATAATAATGATCAACATACGCGACTGAACTCAGTGTATGGGAAGCGACTGTACTCTGCTTCCTTCTAAATATCTTAATACATATTCAATCTTAACATATCACAATAACCTCACTTTTCCATCCTTATGACACCATGAAATGATGTTATAAATGCCAATGCTTTATCTAATAATGCATATGATTTATATGATATGATGCATTGGAATATTTAAATAAATTTCATAATAATTTTCGGGGCGTACGACTTGTTAACTATCATGCAGTGAGTGGGTGATATTATCTCAGACTTAATCATTCTAAGTTGAGTGTGATAGCACTGACCTTCAGGGGCTTTCCCCTTGTCTACGCATCTTGGGAACACGTGAACAGGCTCCTCTGTATGCCCTGTAATTATATATATATATGTGCTTAGTAATAACTCCAAGAGAATTTCAATCATCTACCAATCACATAATTCACACCAAGTAACAATAATAATCGAATAAACATTAAATAATAATATACACAATAAAGTAATCATTTCTCGAAGTTCTTAAATGAAATGAAATAACTAATGTAATTACAAAGGTATCATAATAATATATTTATTATTAAAAATATAACTCTTACTATGAACTAAGATAATATAACTTTGATTATTGCTTAATTTAAATCAAAGATCAATTAACTC
>CANYBF010033756.1:0-12431 GCA_948192965.1 Dalechampia spathulata | reverse complement strand
TTATACTTGAAGTTTGAAGTGGATTTGAAAAGAGAAAGGTATAGTCTATGTTGGTCTTGAAGAAAGAAGAAGATAAGATATGAAAATGAAGTTAAGAAATGAAAGAAAGATGAAAATCAATGGAGAGAATGGAGATAAGGTATCGGTCAAGAGTGGAAAGAGGTATGAAGGAGTGGAATGAAGTTCCAAAATGACATAAAATTCATTTGAAATGAATCCCATTTGGAAAAATTCCTATATTAATCCCTATACACCTCCAAAATTACATTTTAGCCCCTAATACGTATAATTATATGTATATGATTTAAATTCCACCAATCAACACTCATATGCATGTATTATATACTCTATACATACCTCAATACACCTTATTTTATATTAAGAATCCCTCCATCCTTTTCCACTAACTCCAAAATACCAATATTTTAATTTCTCTCTCTATTCACTAACATAATTTCCAAATCCACTAACATCATTTCCAATCCCACTTCTAATTTAATATACTAATTCAAATCTATTTTAACTTATTCTTTTTTCAAATCATATATTCATCTATTTATCTATTTACATAACATTAATTTATTTATCATTCATTTATGACATCATCTTACCACTTAATGACATCATCATAACATCATTAATAAAAATTCTAAGTATACTTTTCTAATATTTTCATATTATAATATACTTTTACTAATACATTATAAATACATAATTAATTATTTTCTAATACATTAAGATCATAATTAAGCTCATTTACTTACATCATCATTGTTTAATTATGACACCATAAATAATTCCAAATCTTATTTAACTATCTTTTCATATTAGTTAACTTAAGTTAAAACAATCATCTTAAGCATACTTATTTAATCATATTAAGTGTTTTCAATATCAAAAACATTAATTAGTCACCGTTGAGGGGTTTCGTCAGAAATTTCAAATTTCAACATTAGAGCTATAAACTCTAATCTCATCATATACCTATCATCATTAGCATAATTTCATGTCATTTTAACACTAATAACATGTAAAACAAGACATTTCAATCAATTCATGAATACATAGTGGGTGCTCGATTGAGGATGTGACATATTCTTATACTAATAATGCCAAATGTTCATTATTGATGAAGTATGATGTTTATTGATGTGATATGACATCAATACACTATCTCATGAATATTAATCATGATTTGATAGCGGATGTCCTTATTGTATGAAAGTATGCCTTGTATAAATTTTTATAGCACTACTGAGTTTTATACTCAGCATTTATCATTTGATGAATGCAAGTCCTAGTTAATTTAAGGAGCAACGAGAGCAGCTGATCTGCAGTTAGCAAAGATCGAGACTTACTTGATGCCTTATCCTAAAAGTAGCTTGGACTTTGATAACATACTCTGAGATATGATTCTCATTATGCAGCACTTTTCATAATCATTTGACAGTAGTCTCTGTTATGTGCTATGATGTATATAAGTATAGTATTACTATTTTTTGTTATGAAAAACATGATGATGATGCATGATGACACAATTACATATGAATGATGGATTTATCACTATATATATGCATGATATGATAACAAATATATGTATATAAGTGTAATGAATTTTATTTGCAGATAGCTAAAACACGTAGGTACACACACATAACAATGCATAAATAAACGTTATATTGCAAAAAATTTTCACCACAGGACTTTATGAATAGTTCTTAATGAATAATAACTTATTAATAGTGCTTGGTGAATAGTACTCATAAATTTTTTTAAAAAAAATGTTTGCATCCTTTGTAGTGTAATTAATGATTTTCCTACTTATGAGGTTATTAATTATGCTACAAGAGCATGTTACTCTAGGTGTAGGTGTGATATGTTACATTTGATGAATCATGGTACTTGGATATAATGATGATGCATGATGACATAATTACATATGAATGATGGATTTATCACTATATATATGCATGATATGATAACGAATATGTATGTAAGTGTAATTAATTTTATTTACAGATAGCTAAAACACGTAGGTACATACACATAATAATGCATAAATAAATGTTATATTGCAAAAAATTTTCACCACGGGACTTGATAAATAGTAACTTATGAATAGTTCTTAATGAATAGTAACTTATGAATAGTGCTTGATGAATAGTACTCATAAATGTTTTTAAAAAAATGTTTGCATCCTTTGTAGTGTAATTAATGATTTTCCTACTTATGAGGTTATTAATTATGCTACGAGAGCATATTACTCTAGGTGTAGGTATGACATGTTACATTTGATGAATCATGGTTCTTAGATAGAGTTTTTTTATTCTAGGTGTTTGTTACATGATAAGAGATGTAACATGATCATTAATATAACAATTAACAAGAATATTATTTCAACTTTAATGGTGGAGAAATTATAATTGGCTTTAAAAGATCATCCTCATCCATACAAATTTACAGTCTTTCAAGCAGATGTTGAAGTGGAGGTAACCAAATGTTGTTAAGTTCAATTTTTTTTATGCTGACTATGAAGACTTAGTTTGGTGTGATGTGATCCCTATTAGTACATGTTATATACTATTGGGAAAACCATGGGCAAAGGAACTACATAATGGATATAATGGGGAGAAAGTATCTTTATATAGAAATAAGTTCATTTTTGAATATAATGGGGAGAAAGTATCTTTATATTCTTATCCCTTAGAAAGATTTCCTCCAAGCTTCAAAGATAATGGCATTGAGTGATTGAAGACTCTTTATGAAAGCTTGAAAAGTACACAAGATGTTGTAGTTTTTCAAAGTCATGATATGGTGAAAAATATTCAGCAAAAAGAGTGTAATAAGGAGTGTTAATAAGGAGTATGGATCTATTTTGGAAGAATAATTGAGTGAAAATTTTGAGATTGAAAGAAAAAGAGATAAATTTGAGAGTGATGATGATGGTGATCTTGAGAGAAAAGCAAGTGAGGTGTTCTTTACTAATGCTTATTTTATTGACAGATTTTATGCAAGAATTATTTAGAAAATAAAAAGCAATAGATTCATCATTATCAATGCATTAAAAAGAGGATATTTAATCAAGCCACATATTCCTTACAACAAGCTGAATTTGAGGATGAATTCTTTTCAAGAGTGGGAGAATGATACAATACAAACCATGGGGATTCCACATCACTACAATAAAAATTTCAAATTCAATCATGGCATCAATTGGAAGCATTTCATACGGAGGTTCAAAGTTACAATTAACAAATATGATGGTTTAAATAGAATAAAGTCAAACTTACTCTCTAAGGAAATTCTATTATGGGATAAAGTCATCAAAGAGCTGAAATCAAAAAGTCTTAATCTAACTAGGATTCCTACTTCAATAAGGAACTTGCTCTTCAAAGAAATCCTATAATGGATCAAAGTCATCAGAGAGCTAAAATCAAAGAGCCCTAATTCAACTAAGATTTCTACTTCAATTAGGATTCCGAATTCATTAAGGATTCTTATCCTTATTCAACAAGGATACTTATCCAATGATACGAATTTATATAGAGTTTAAGAGAACACAATCAGCTTAAAGAAAGAACCACGAACTCTTCCAAGTGGTCTAATTACAAGATCACAAGCCAAGAGATATAAAGCAACCATGAACTCATTAATTCAAATCATAATGGAGTTGCAAGAATAAGCCTACTAAACTTGAGGCAAGTTTAGAAGAGAATGGAGCCTAAAGTATGTCATTTAGGTTTAATTATGAAGCCATGGCCTTATTTTATAAGCTTATAAAGGAGTTAGGAATATTGGGCCATAAGTTAGACATATTAGGCCATAAGTTAGGCCTATTATGAACCTAATAAGGAAAGGAAGATAAGCCAATTCTTATCCTAATTGGCTTGCATGAATTTTAATATAATATTAGATTTATTTTAATTATTTATCTTCCAAGTTAAAGTAAGAATAGGTTAGCCAAGTCTTCCTTGGATTAGACTTTCATATACTTGAAGGACTAAGGTTAGAAACTAGTATAAAGAGAAGATTTTGTAAGCCTTCGAAGGCACATTCAATTTTATTTAATAAATGACCTTTTTGGTTTTATGCTTCATGCATGTTATGTTTTTAGTTAAGAAGTGAGGATTTGCTTTCTTTTAATTGCATTAGGAAATTAGGGTTAACTTATCAATTTATTTATGGCATTTTCTCTATTTTCATAGCCTTATTATTTACGTTTCCATACTCTATAGTTTGGGGGTTTAATAGGGCGAGGGTTTATTATTCCATTGGAGCTATATCTTAATGTGCATGAGGGTTTCTAACATACTTGCCATTAGGCTCCGCATCATGATATGCTAAATTTTAAAGGGAAAACATGAAAATAATGTTTGAAAGGACATTATTATAAGGGGAAAATATAGGTTAAAATCATGGTTATCAAACTAACCAAACTTAAAGATTTTGCTTGTCCTTAAGCAAAGAAAAACATAAAGCTATTAACTAGAGTGAATAAAAAGTCATCAACTTTAAACTTGAACGAAGTAAAATGTAGAGTATAAAATGATGTGAGGAATAACTAAATGTGCTTAAGTGGAATTTAATGTCTAATCAATTCATAGTCCTTCTTATTACAAATGCTAATATGTCATTAGAAACATGTGCACAAAAGGTAAATAATAATGGTATGCATTCAAGTAACTAAGAAGAAATGAAAAAGTAGGTGAATAAAATCATTTCACTTATTATAAAACAATAAATAGATCAAGTTGATTTTGAAACTTTTATTTTCTAATTTATTGTATCCTAAACCAAGTGACTTAGTTATGAATTTTTAGCTTGAAAATAAAAATTGTCAATGTCGGCTCCTGGTTAATCAATTCACAACTAAGGTACTTAAGTTCACTACTCATATTTTTGATCTATTTGACCTAGAAGCATTTAAGAGGTGAATAAATGCCCCTATCTACTAAGCATCAAAAACATAGACATAACAAGAGAACATTAATACTCATGTTTATGGATAATTTTGACTTAGAAAACCAGATTGGGCACATGTTGTTTCTTACCTAATAACCAATAAACATATGATTAGGTCTAGAATTTATAACATCTTATTTGTACATTTTTTTAATTTTAGCATGATCTACCTATTAAAATGTAATAAGCTAGATCATTTATTGGGACTTTACTAATTCATGCCACCCTAAACTTAAAGTTAGACATTATCCCTAATGCCACAAAAACAATCAATAAGCATAAAATAGCATATACAGAAACACATAGAATCATAAACAACATAACATATAAATGAAAATGCACAAAAAAAATAAAATGAAATACATGAAATAAGAATGAGAATGCATAGTAATACAAAATACATATGCTGTATGAATACTAATATGTAAATGTTAAACACCCTAAATGCAATGAAAATAAACATGAAAATAAAATGTATAAACTAAACCTATCCTAAACACCCTAAGTATCCATAAAATGAAATAAATAAATAAACAAATAAAGAAACACAAAAGAACATTAAAACAAAGATTGAAAAATCAACACAAAAAATTAAACATGTTAATTTAGGGTCATTAGCTTGACCCTAAACTTAAGAATTTATCGTGGTGGCAGATGTTTGAGCTTTCATGTTTGCACGGAGTTCTTTCTATCTCCAAATCAGTTGACACGAGTTCAACATTGATGGCTCTCCTCATATGTTGAACTTAGTACTTATTTTGAAAATAGAAAGAGAAAAATTTAGTAATAAAATTCATAAAAATAAAAATAAAATCCTAAATGAAATAACTACTCTCAAATCACTAGTATTAGTTGAATGCACTATTGCTCCCCTGCAATAGCACTAAAAATTATTGGCATCTAATTAGGTGTATTTTAGCAAGCATAATAAAACAACAAGTTTTAAATTTATAATCCTTAGATTGTAATCATGCCACTACAAGAGTATGGATCATGAGTATAGCTTAAGGGTATCAATCTTTAGGACCAAGAGTGGCTAAGTATTAACTATTGATTTCATTAATTATCTAGGCAACTCAATAATATAGCTTATTTAATTAACTAAAATCATTAACCAACTACTATAATATGCATAATATATAATTAATCATAGGGATTGACGATGATGAACAAAGGATAAACCTTCCATTAATAATCTAATTACCAACTTCGAAGTAGCATTTTAATATAAAGTTCTTTATTTTAAGAGAGCATTTACCTACCTAAGCTAAGCTAACACTCTACTTTTCTGATTGCAAAATTAACTTCAATGATTAAGTTTAATTTCTACACTTTATGCCTTTGAATTAATTAAATCTTATGTATAGGCAGTTATAATTTAATGTTCTTAAGTTTGTTTGGTTAAGTTAAACCTTCTTTCAATGCGATTAATAGAACTAAATTAATACTTGCATGTTAAAAATGCCCGTTCTAACAATCAAACATCATAGACATAAATCATAACTTAAAAATATGAAGAGGTAAATAAATTCATAAAAGAAAGGAAATTAATTCTATTCAAACATTATCCAATCCTTACTAACTACTATCAAACCATAACTAAGAATTAAAATAAGTAAAAGAATAACATAATGAAAGAGATTGTAACAAATAAGAGTTCAAAATAAAAATAAAAGAAGATGAAGATAAAGAGAAACTTGATCAATTCTACTCCTACTATTGCTCTGTCTTCTGATGTGTGTGATTATGCATTATGTTTTTAGATATTTGAGTGATAATTATGCATTGATTTTGTTAAGTTATGCCTTAATTATGTTATTTTTAGTATAATTTGATGTGTGTGTTAAGTGTGTAACTTTAGGAAGACAAATAAGAAGAAACAAGAATTTTTATGTATAGAAGAGCAACTCCATGATCGTGGACATCAACTCCATGCTTGTGGAAGAGGAGCCAAGATGAAAGGGACCTACTGGATTTTTCCACGATCGTGGAGTTCATGAAAATTGTCTGAGACCTACTGGATTTTTCCACGATCGTGGACCTCAACTCCACGATCGGGGAGTTAAGCCAAAGCCTAAAATGAAAGCTACTGGACAAGTCCACGATCATGGACTCTAACTCCACGATCGTGGACCTGAAATTATTGAGTTAAATGGGGAGACAACTTGATAGAAGATAAGAGGAGGAAATGGACTCCATGTTAAGAAAGAAAATAAAAAGTCTTAAAGGGGCATTGATTGGCAATGGAGTCCACATCATAAAGAAGGAAATGGGCAAAGAAATGGACAAAAATCGAAGTTGAAGCATGGGTGACCTTCACTCAAGATTTAAAGGGAAGTACTTCACTATAGGAAGGAGAAGAAGGGGGCAGGAGATAGAGATTCTGGGTAGCCTGCTGTTTAGGTTTTCTCTTCTGTTTTTGGTATTCCTCAATTTTTTTTGTATTCTTGTTGTAAGCCATGAGTGGCTAGATACTCTTTTTGTGGGATTTGATTTTTGAATCCCTTATGGGATAACTATTGTGGTTATGCTTAATAACATTGCTATGAATCTTTAATTTTAAAGTTTAATTTTGGAAACAACCTCTACTTTATGATTACAATGAGAGTTGGATTATAGAATGCTTGTTCATTGAGAGATGTTCAATTATAAAGGTTAGTTTTCTGATTGATTACTTATGCTCCACGATTGTAATGAGAGTTAAGTTATGGAAAGCTTATCCATTCTAGTTAGGTCGGTATGTGAGAGAGATCTACATGCTCCTAATCCCTGTATGATTGTTAGATAGTCTCCTTAATTGGAGGACCCTGAATGTGACTAAGGAGTTTTGAAGATTAGAGTGGGATTAAATTGATTTCACCTCAAGAGAGGGTTTTCGATGCTGTGGGATATCTTGGGTAGCAATAAGCACGTAATGGTTATCTCAGCTTGGTGAGGATGATTTCAAATCCTTTGTTTCCTGTCATTTGTGTTATTAGTCCATTTAGCTCCTTACTGTATTCTTGTAAACAATTATTCACTTCCAAATACCAATCCGTTATTCGCACTTAAACAAACTTGAAATCCAAGAAGTGATGGATAAACCAGCAAATCCTCATGGGATCAATACTTTACTACAACAACCTGTATACTTGCAGTAGAGTAGTGAGTAAAACTACTGTCATCGTAGACACGATCAAGTTTTTGGCACCGTTGCCAAGGATTTACGAGTTTAACGTCACTATAAAGAGAGTAAAGTTTGATTTAATTTTTTTTAACGCTTCATTTTAGTTGTGTAATGTATGAGCAGGAGAACCAAAAACTCTCAATCAGTAGTTATAGAAGCTTGTGAAGATCCAACAAGGCTTGAAAGAGAGAACCGGAGAATTGCTCAAGATAGGATTATGCAGCAAACTGCATTAGAAATAGCAGAAGAGTAGAGAACTCTGATGGATGTGGTTAGACCTGGTTTCTATGCTAACCAACAAAGCATCATGAGACCAGTAGTTGTAGCCAATAATTTTGAAATCAAGCCAGCTCTACTGCAGATGTTGCAGTCTTTGGTACAGTTTTTGGCTTACCAAATGAAGATCCTAATGCTCATATCTTAAATTTTCTGGAGATTTATTATACTTTCAGGTATAATGGAGTGACAGAGGATGCTATAAGGCTAAGGCTATTCCCATTTACGCTGAGGGACAAACCAAAATTTGGCTGAATTCATTGACCCCAAGGTCAATTACAACTTGGGACCAGCTGGTGCAAGCATTTTTTGGCTAAATACTTCCTCTTGGCGAAGACTGCACAAATTATTAAGGAGATCACCAATTTCCAACAGGTGGATAGTGAATCTCTATATGAAACATGGGAAAGATTCAAGGAGCTACAAAGGAAGTGCCCTTACCACAATGTACCGAGAGAGTTGCTGCTTCAGACATTTTACAATGGAGTAAACACCACAACCAGAGGAACCATTGATGCAGCAGCCGGAGGGCCCCTAATGAAGAAAATAATAGAAGCAGCATATGAACTGCTGGAGGAAATAGCAGCTACCAATGAACTTTGGGCATCAGACAGATCTAGAGCGGTGATTAAAGAATAAAAAGGTGTGTTATCACTTGATGCTGTTAGTGCTTTGCAGGTTGAGGTTGCAAACTTAACAAAGCAGATCAATAACTTATCTAAAGTGTCCAGTTCATATAAGCTATGTGGACAAGCAGGATATGCAGTCAATGAATGCAATGCATGTGAAGCCATGGAGCAAGTTAGTTTTGTGAGAAATATGCCACACTCCATGGGAAAAAAAGGTAACAACCCTTACTCCAATTCATACAATCCAGGATAGAGGAACCATCCAAATTTCTCTTGGAGTAACAATGCAGGTAATGTGCAAAAGCAACAACCAGTACCTCCTCAACAAAACCAATTTGAATCAAAAATGAAAAAATTTATGGAGATGTTGGGAACCAAACTGACGAGCCAGGAGGAAACACAGAAAAGAATGGAGGCCAAGTTTGATCAAATCACAAAGAACCATTCTTCCTCCATCCATCATTTAGAAGTGCAAGTGGGGCAGTTAGCAACAGAAATAGCACAACAGAACCTTGGAGGACTTCTAAGCAATACCGAGCCAAACCCCCAAGGAGTAGGTGAATGCAATTTAGCTAAGGAGTGGTAAGGAGCTTATCAATAAGGGTAACGAGCCTGTCTATGTTAATGATGAATGTAGGAACAAAGAGAGGAGGCAAAGCAGTGGTGAATCTGGGACTTCACGGACACACGATGAGGAGCATAAAAGTCACTGCCATGATCGTGGCAATAAACTCCATGATCGTGGAGTTGATTCCAAGCAAAAGGAGAAGGAGCCCAGACCAAGTAAGTATATGCCCCCCATTCCATTTCCGCAAAGGTTAATTCAATCTAAGGCAGATGAAAAATTTACTACATTTATGGAAAAGTTAAAAAAATTGAGAATTAATATGACATTTGCTGAGATGATTCAGGATATTCCAAAATATGCAAAATTCTTAAAGGAAATCCTAGCACATAAATGTACAATTGATGATACACAACCGGTCTCATAACTGGAAACTGTAGCTTAATTTTATCAAGTAAAATTCCATTTAAGCTGCAGGATCCTGGTAGTTTCACCTTGACATGTAAAGTGGGAGATATGTTATTAACAAATGTTTGTGTGATTTAGGCGCAAGTATTAACTTGATGCCATATGCCATTTTTTAGAAGCTAGGGATTAGAGAAATCAAGACCACATCAATGGTAATATAACTAGTGGATCAGTCGGTGAAGAAAGCTTTTGGGATCATTGAGGACATGTTAGTCAAAGTGGACAAATTCATCATTCCGGTGGACTTCATGGTACTGGATTATAATGAGGATATCAGCTGTCCCTTGATTCTGGGAAAACCTTTTCTTGAACACAGGAAGAGCATTAGTGGATGTACATGCAAGAAAACTCACTCTCTGGATCGGTGAAGAGCAGCTGGAGTTCAGTGTGAAGAAGGCTATGAAACGTCTAATGGAAGGTGAGGTATGCATGAAAGTAGATGTAATGGATGAATATGTGTCCACTGTCATGAATAAGGAAGTGTAGAATGTCATAATAGCATAGGAGCCCGAGGTAATAGGTGAGGAGTATAGTGAGCCAAGTAAAGCAGAAATTCTAGTGAGATATGCTAACCCTACTCCTCCTTCCATTGAAAAACCACCAGTTTTAGAATTGAAAGTCTTGTCCAAACACTTGAGGTATGCTTTTCTAGGTCATAACGAGACATTACCAATTATTATATCTAACAAGCTGACCTTAGTGCAGGAAGACAAGTTACTCAAGATGGTGCGAAAGCACATTCGAGCTTTGGGATGGCAGCTATCGAACTTTAAAGGAATCAGCCCAAACATGGTCATGCATATGATCAATTTGGAAGAGGAAAGGAAGCCTGTTCATGAGAGGCAAAGGAGACTCAACCCCAACATGCAAGAAGTTGTAAAAAAGGAGGTAATCAAGCTGCTGGATGCAGGTATTATCTACCCTATATCTGATAGTGAATGGGTGAGTCTTGTCCAATGTGTGCCTAAGAAGGGAGGAATGACTGTGATAAAGAATGATAAGAAGGAGTTGCTGTCAACTAGGACAGTGACTGGCTGGAGAGTATATATTGACTATAGGAAGTTGAACACAACTACTAGGAAGGACCACTTTCCTTTACCTTTTATTGATCAAATGATAGAAAAGATAGCAGGTCATTCCTTCTATTACTTCCTTGATGGTTATTCAGGATACAATCAGATTTTCATATATCCTCAGGATCAGGAAAAGACTACTTTCACGTGCCCCTATGACACATTTGCTTACAGGCGTATGCTGTTACACCCGCATGAGAGACTCTAGGAGTTATGCATGAATGTGTATGTAATTGTAGATGAATGGTAAAAGTTAATGAGGTATGTTATGTGAATGACTGTGTATTGATGGTTTTGTGACTGTATGTATATACATTGTGCTATACATGTTTCTTGGCTTAACTTGTGTGTCGTTGCCTTATTGAGAAGCGTGTCTTCTCGGTTGGATGAGGGATGGCAAGTATGTGAGGTTTAGGTATGCATTTGGTGTGTTGTTAGGCTGAGCAAGGGAGGTTGTGACAGGTACCAAGGAGCTTAGGTTTGCCTAGAGGCATTTTATGGGAGTTTAGGAAGTGGTACGGGCGTACGGCTTGGTCGTATGGTCGTACGAGATAGGGGAACTACAGGGATTTTAGTTCCTAGAGGGCATACGGGCGTACCAAATGATGGTACGGCCGGGCGTCAACTCGCAGGAATTTAGGTTTGTCAGTAAAATTGAGTACGTACGGGCGTACCAAATGGGGTACGGGCGTACTATTACTCGCAGATATTGTGTGCATCAGAAGCTTTAGGTCGGTACGGGTGTACCAATATCCGTATGGCCGTACACGACATTAATTTGACTTTTTAAGGGTTAAGACATAACGGTTTTCGTTAATTTCTTTCCGTTAATTTCTTTCCGTTTTCTTCAGCCAAAACCCTTCCTAAACCCTATCAAATATTCCACCTAGCATATCTAAGCCTCCCAAACATACGAGAATGAGGAGTAGAACTTAGAGACTCGTTAAGACAGGATCACCGGCTTATGCTAGACGTAGCTTGATTGTCAGGTTTGTGCTAGTTGATGTCTTTTGCCACTTTTAGCTCATGGTTATTGCCTTATGACTTGAATGAAGTCTAGGCTTGTGATTTTGATGTGTATAATGTCATTTTACTATGATATGCGACTGATGTCTATTCCGTTGCTTAGAATTGATATTTTCCTTGCTTGATAATATGTTAAATGCCCTATTCATTTAGTATGAGGGGTATATGTATGAATGACATGATACCATGCATAATGATGAATGATGAAGGGGAAAAGAGGGAAAAGAAAATGAGAAATGAGGGCAGAGCTCAGCTCTGGGCACACT
>CANYBF010033753.1:0-19079 GCA_948192965.1 Dalechampia spathulata | reverse complement strand
TTGCAAACAAAGTTAGAAAGAAATAGCAAAGTAACTAAAATAGACATAATACTTCATAAAAACTTATAGAAAACTAAGACTAAACATATAAAAATCACAATATTAAGACTCAAATAAATAACATAATAACTAGTAATCAATATGATGTTATTAAATGAAGTTTAATAATATGTTCATATGTTGCCAACATGTCAAGAACCCAAAAGGTCACACACTAAAATTATGGAAATAATAATCATGAAAGGATATTGGTGAAATAATGTTTTTATGGCTATGAGATAACCTAGATTTTTCATGTTCATTAAAAAGAGCATGAAAAGAGTTTTGATTTGATACCAAGATCACTGAAATCTGATAAGTAAAACTCAAGATACAAGTGATTTAACATGACATGTTTTACATCCATGGTATATATGGGTTTTGATGGAATTAATTGACTTAATGGTCAAAATGTGAATGTCATATAACTCATTCATGTATGATGAATTAAATGAAAGTGCACATGATTGTCATGTGCTTCTCGAAGGAATTTTAAGTCAATCACATGCAAATCATATGCCAAAAACATGTGACATGAACATGACTTGACTTAACATAACCTAAACCTAATTAAGGTTATATCATGATGTTTTGGTGAAAACATATTGAGTGACAGAAGCAAATTTTGGCTGCCTCTCTTCTCCTTCTGGTTTCTAAGTATTTCACAGCTCAAGAACAAGAAAAATAATTCAGTTTTGATAGAACATCAAGAAAACTGAATTCAATCATCTTTCTTCATCCATTCTATTTTATGTTTTGTTTTACTAGTCTCTAAATAAAACTAGTAAAACTAGTAATTTGATTACTAATCATTTTCTTAACTCATGTGGATTGTTTGGAGATCCTCTATCCTTGGGGATTGAAAAGTTTGCTACAACTTTATAGAAGAACAAAGAAAGAAGGAGATTGGCTTAAAGTAAGTTTTTCAATCTCCTTTGTATAATCTTCTCTGTATGTAATGTTTCTATGTATAGAATTGCTAGATCCATTGTTAAATGTGTATTTAAAAAGTTTTAAATTTCATCTTCTACTGCTAAACACGTTTTCATAAACCAACAGTGGTATCAAAGAGATTTGGTTTGCAATCTATGCATAGAACACCTCAGATTTCATTTTTCACTCATTCTGGCTTGCATTTTTTTTTAGTTTTGAAGGGGTTAATATTTGAATTTTGATTTTAAATTTTCACCACTTATTCTTCATTGAATTGGCTTGGTGTCTATTAAAAAAATTGGATACATATCTAGAAGTTTTTTGAGATAAAAATTCATATATGTTATTCTTAATGTTGTTGCTTGATTATTGCATGTTTAATTGTTAAACATGTAAGGAATCAATTAGTTATTGTGTTAACTTGATGTTGGAGCATTTTGAATGAATTTTGATTCGATTTGGATGTGATTTTGTGAAAATCATGTTCATATGCGCATAGGAAATCCAATTTTAATGTATTTGGTTTTTTCAATATTAATTGCTCATATTTTTCATTAATTCGGGTATTTTAATGTTTTAGACACATTAAAGTTTTAAAAATGAAATTTTATTAATTTTGGAGATTAATAAGTATTTTATTTGAATCAAAACTCTTAAAAGGAGCAATTTGAGCATGATAAGGATTCTTGTTATTTTTGACTTCTATTTTATTTTCTAAGTAATATATTAATATTTAAATTATGATTAAATAATTAATGTATTACTGTTGGATGATTATTTAATTTAATAAATAATTTATTCAATTAGAATTCAAAACATCTAAACCATATTTTTCAAATGCAAGCCCAATAACCATTTTTAAAAGGTAAAATTTGTTTGAATTTTAAAATTTGAAAATCGAAATAACATTATAAGAAGATTATTTATTTTGAATGGATGGATGGATAATTTGCATGATGGTGATTATGGACTTAGCCTAATGTGATTGAGCATATGCATCATTTTATAAATTTTGGTAAATAGGGTCTACAAGTCCTGCCTTTCCTTAAAATCTTTTTGTACTTCTCTTCTCATCTACTCCCCCCAAATGTAACTTGGACTTTCTACTATTGAAATTTGTAATTATATTACATAGGATGTAAAAGATACAAAAAGGAGGCAAAAAGAGTAAAGGAACAAAGGTGTGACAAAAAGTGAAACTCCAAGGTAAAATTTGTAATAGATTAGTATTGTTTCAAATTTTTGGGATTTGTAAAATCATGCATAACCTAGGTTTGACCATAGACGTAGAAGTCCATAATCATCATATTATAAATTGTTATAATGATGTATGTATGAGTTGCATGAGCATGCATGAGCCAGGACCATACATGGTGCACCAATTGCACATACCCGTCTTAAATGTTTTTAATAACATAAAAGGAAATAAATCCCTCAAAGGAATATAAATCTAAGGCATTCTGTTCTCTAAGATAACGGTGAAGAGCTTCTTGTCATTGAGGTTGTTGGGCATACTCAAGCTTATTTTACATGGGGTATATCCAAGTTTTAAAAAATGGGTCGGATTTAAATAAAATGTTTTATTTGTTGGGCATACCCAAGGTAAAATGTTTTATAAGCTGGTTTGGAGAATTATCTTATATGTGATAACATAAGTATCAAGATAAGTTGATAACCCAATGATTCAGTAGTCATATAGAGATATGATTGAAATGATAGATGTCTATCTATTGACATTAAGTTCTAGTTTGTTAAGCATACTCAAGATTAGGCTTAATGGTCATTGGATACTGACCCAATAAGGAGGGCAAAGCGCGACCTTCCCAGATTAGTAGTTGAGGGCTATTAGTTTGTAATAAAATAGTGGGAGATAAAACTAATAAAAGACCTTATTATATTTTTAAAATACATGATGTTTTCAATGACACATTATTTCTTCCTTTTCTCCAAATTTTTCTAAAATGTTAAGAAAAGTTGATCTTCGTAGAATTCTCAAACATAAACTAAATGGATCTAAATATTTAAACTAGATTTGCCAAATCAAAATAGTTTTGAAAGGCAAACAGATGGTGACATGGCTACTTATCTCAAAATGCTTTTTGTGGAATAAGTAATGACTAAGAGATTTGAGCTCTTAAAGGCACTTTTTAGGTGCAAGATGGCAGAGGGGTCATCAACAGTCCTTCATGGCATTAAGATGCATGGCTACATACAAAGGCTGGAGGGTCTTAGTTTTGGACTGAAACAAGAGCTGGCAATTGACCTTATTCTATAATCTCTACCTGATAGTTATACACAGTTTATGCTTGACTATCAAATGAATAAGGGAGAAACTACCATCGCTGAGCTTATTAATTTGTTGAAGTACGCTCAAGTAGTTAGTTCTTCTAGGCCTGCCAAGAAGAAGGGCACAGCCAAGAAGAAGGGGAAGAAGCTAACCTTAAAGACCAAAGGTTGTATGGGTAAGAAAGCTGTAGAGAAACCCCCCAAGGGTATTTGCTTCCATTGCAATAAGGATGGGCGTTGGAAGAGAAACTACAAGGAGTACTTGGAGCTGGTAAATAAAAACCATGCTTCTTCTTCAGATACATTTGTGATTGAGGTTAACTCTAATGTTGTTTCTAGTAACAAGAGTTGGGTATTAGATACTAGCTGTGCATCTCATATTTGTTATGATTTACAGGGGCTGGTCAGTAAGAGGAGGCTAAGTAAGAATGATGCAGAAATCAAGGTTGCTAATAGAGCATGAGTTACCACATTAGAAGTAGGAACCTATGTCTTACACTTAGCTTCTGGTTTAAAACTAATGACCTCTTGACATTTGGGTAGTCATGATGTGTGACTAGACACCGCTCATGATTTACATATGATGTTATTAAATGAAGTTTAATAATATGTTCATATGTTGCTAACATGTCAAAAACCCAAAAGGTCGCACACTAAAAGTAAGGAAATGATAATCATGAATGCATATTGGTGAAATAATGTTTTTATGGCTATAAGATAACCTAGATTTTTCATGTTCATTAGAAATAGCATGAAAAGAGCTTTGATTTGATATCAAGATCATTGAAATCTGATAAGTAAAACTTAAGATACAAGTGATTTAAGATGACATGTTTTACATGCATGGTATATACAGGTTCTTTATGGAATTAATTGACTTAATGGTCAAAACGTGAATGTCACATAACTCATTCATGTATGATGAATTAAATGGAAGTGAACATGATTATCATGTACTTCTGGAAGGAAATTTAAGTCAGTCATATGCAAATCACATGCCAGAAAAATGTGACATGCACATAACTTAACTTAACATAACTTAAACGTACTTAGGGTTATATCATAATGTTTTGGTGAAAACATATTGAGTGACAGAAGCAAATTTCAGCTGCCTTTCTTCTCCTTCTAGTTTCTAAGTATTTCAAAGCTCAAGAACAAGAAAAATAATTCAATTTTGATAGAACATCAAGAAGAAAATTGAATTCAATCATCTTTCTTCATCCATTCTGTTTTATGTTTTATTTTACTAATCTCTAAACAAAACTAGTAATTTGATTACTAATCATTTTCTTAACTTATGTGGACAAAGAAAGAAGAAGATTGGCTTAAAGTAAGTTTTTCAATCTCCTTTGTATAATCTTCTCTATATGTGATGTTTCTATGTATAGAATTGATAGATCCATTGTTAAACATGTATTTAAAAAGTTTTAAATTTCATCTTCTGCTGCTAAACACATTTTCATTAACGAACAATATAGTGCTTCTAAAGGTAAGAATGACATATATATCATCTTTGAGCACATTCTAACAAATGATGATTTAGTTGATACTTTTGCTTACCAAACCAGTTCAAACTCCAATACTAAGATAAGAAAATGTATGACTGTAGAGAAGAATAAAGCTTAGACTTTTTTGTTAATACTGAGGAGGATCATAGTGAGGCTCACATCTCTTCTCATATAATGACTTCATTGACTCATCCTGATGTCCATCATAATCCAATACATTTCTCTCTCTTTAAGGTATCTAATATTTCTTAAAGGGTGTTTGTTTTAACTTATAAGCTAGTTTGACCAACTTATAAGTTCTAAAATAAGTTGGACCTATTTGTTTCACATAATTTAAGGGTTTATAAGTCGGGCCTATAAGTTAAAAAAAATATGTTGGATAGGGGGAGCTGATTATTTTAAGGCTTGTAGCATGGTGCGTATAAGTTTGTTTGACTAATTATTATATCATATTATCCCTATATACTTATAAAATTCTATCCTTTGTACTTATTTTGAATTTACATATCACAGCTTATTGAACACAAACTAATAAAATTTTTTAAAAATTAATTTAATTTTTAAATATTAAAATATTCATCTTTTATAAAATTAAACTTTTCATATGAATTAAATTCTAATAGTTATAGTAAAGAAATTAATATACATTAATATTTTGATAATGAATATATTTTAATAAAATATTAAATTATAAAAATATTCATCCAATAATAAAATTGAATTTTTAATACAAATTAAATATATTTCAATAGTTTCATAAAGAAAATAAAGTAACATACATTAATATTCTAATAAAATAACTACTTGTCGTCTTTAGTTATCTTAATAATAAATATACTTATAAGTTATTTTTTACCAAACACTTCATTTGTTTATTAGTTACTTATAAATTTTTTAATCAAGTGCTTAATTGCTTAAAATTTTTAATGTTTATAAGCTCATTAGCTAATTTTTATCAACTAAGCAAAATGACCCCTTAGTCTTTTAAACCTCTTTTATTTTGTTATCTTCTGACATTTAACTCATTTGCAAAGCAGACAGGGCTTTGTAATCAAAGTTGTTTTTGTTTCTCCTCTTCAGGCACTGACCAACCCATTAGCTCATCTAAATTTCTACTTACTGCCTTTTGATCACCCTAACTTTGATACATCTTGTCCTCCTACTGAGTCCATTCAAGAAGCCAAGCTATCAATGAATTAAATATTATCTCTTGATATCTTCTCTTTATTTGAGGATTAAAATAAGAAGGCATTCTCATTTATCTATATGCGTAAGTTGATAACTTCCTCACTAGCTACATCAAATGCCTTAGCTAGTTTACATATATCTATTGATGATTGTTACACCCACATTAGAGACCCTAGGAGTTATGCATGTATGCATAGATGGATGGTAGGGTTGCATGAGTATTTGTTATATGTATGCATGGATAATGATGGTTTTATGCTGTGTTTAAATGTGTTAACATGAAGTGGGATGTATGTACTTATTTGCCTTGTTGTGTATCGTTGCCTTATTGAGAAGCGTGCATTCTTGGTTGGATGAGGGATGGCGAGTATAGGAGGATAGGTATGTGCTTGGGAGTGTTATCAAGCTTAGCGTGGATGGTTGTGGCCGGTACCAAGGAGCTTAGGCTTGTCTAGAGGCATACTATGAGAGCCTAGGGAGTGGTACGGGCGTACGGCATAGCCGTATGGTCGTACGAGACAAGGGAACTACAAGGATTTTAGGTCCTAGAGGGCGTACGGGCGTACCAAAGGGTGGTACGGCCGGACGTGAACTCGCAGGAATTTTGGTTTGTCAGTAAAATCGAGTACGTACGGGTGTACCAAATGGGGGTACGGGCGTACCGTGACTCGCAGGAATGGTATGTATCATAAGTTTTAGCGCAGTACGGGTGTACCAAGTTCCGTACGGCCGTACACGACGTTAGTTTCACTTTTTAAGGGCGTACCAAGACTCGTTAAGACAGGATCACCGGCTTATGCTAGACGTAGCTTGATTGTCAGGTTTGTGCTAGTTTGATGTCTTTTGCCACTTTTAGCTCATGGTTATTGCCTTATGACTTAAATGAAGTCTAGGCTTGTGATTTTGATGTGTATAATGTCATTTTACTATGATATGCAATTGATGTCTATTCCGTTGCTTGGAATTGATATTTTCCCTGCTTGATGATATGTTAAATGCCCCATTCTTTTAGTATGAGGGGTATATGTATGAATGACATGATACCATGCATAATGATGAATGATGAAGGGGAAAAGAGGGAAAAGAAAATGAGAGATGAGGGCAGAGCTCAACTCTGGGCACACTGGATCAATATATGATGATGGAATTCCTTCAGGAATCATTAGATATATGACCTCCCGAGAAGGGAGATGAGTCTCGAGACCTATAGTAAGATTGAGTGCAGAGCACTCCACAGTTAAATGGCCTCCTATGGGAGATGAGTACCGGTACCTATCGGGATCCAGTGTGTGCGACAGGAATGTGCATAATTACAGGAAAACAAGAGGGAATGCGTGGAAAGGAGGATGAGGGAGACTGCCAGGTGCAGTTGCATTCACATTGCATAAAATGCTAGGTTGCGATGTTTATGATATGACATTTATAATGGATTGCTCTGTGATGTATATCTGTTTATTTGTGTTTCTAGCACCACTGAGTTTATCCCAGCGTTTGTCATTTGATGAACGTAGGTTCAGAGCCTTCGAGTGAGCGTTCAGAGAAGGAATAGAGGTCGTCAGCTGAGATAGACTGATCTCAACTTGGTATGGGACTTCTGCAGCATACTCCGATCCCCTTTTTGGTTGTGTAGCTAGGGTGGCAGTAGTTATGTACTTATTGTATAGTAGTTAGTGGTTGCACTCATGTATTGTATAACAGGTTTTATGTATATGAGATACAATATTGCCTGTTTTTGTATGTTGCTTGAGTGTATGTTAAGTTTATCCAGGGTATGTTTGCGCATCACGTTGCTTTCGTCGCACAACCACCAATACGCTTAGAAGCGTGTCCCCATACGACGTTGCATGATGTATCCCTTGTGGTGCAGCCACTGGTCTTCTTCTGGGGGCCATTGTCTGTATCACGGGAGCATGTCCTCCTGGGTATGGGCCGGGTGTCACAATGATTATTATTCCTCCTATAATAAGGAGGATACCAATGTTGTAAAACTTTAGACCAAGGTTCATGATATGATGGAGTATAAAAGTAAGATGGAGGGTTTTCTCATAACATCATATGCACTATATGATAAACATACGTCTATAACTTCCCAAGTTGAAGAGAAGAAGCAACTATTGATGCAACTCAAGCAACAAATGCTTATCTTAAAGAAGGAGATTGCTAAGTTGGTTGATACAAGCAAGAAGCTTAGAGTTCATATAATTAGAGCATGTTGAAGTTGAATGCCTTAAGAGCTATGCGAATGCCCATTTCTCTAAGTTATAAGAATGGTCTTTTGCTTGCTTTACCATTAAAGAGAAGTACCGCCAAATAGTGCAAAGATGGAGGAGCCTTGCTACTACTTTAGACTTTGAGTCTATTTGAAGAAGGCCTTACTACTACTATAGACTTTGAATCTATTTGAACATTTAAGTTTTGCTTTTATCTAGTATCTATAAGATGATGCATTTGAGATTCTCTTAATCTATTTACCTTTGAGACTTGTGATGATTTTGAGCTATGCTTGGATTCTTTTGGATATTTCCTTAATACACATGTTTTTCTTTCCTACTTGTGTTGCCCTCTTGATGTTTAGATTTGATTGTGCTTGTGTTGGTGGCTTGTGATAGTCACTTTCTATCTAAAGTTATGGTCATGTAAAAATAGATACTAATTAATGCTCAAGCAATTATCTCCAACTTGTCATTTGTTTGTAACTTCTTAATAAGCAAGTTTATATCATGAATTGCAAACCTACATTACAAAATATTTCATTAGAATAGAGCGACAAAAACCTAAAATGAAGATAACCAAAACTATTTCTTTATAGGTATTCATAACCATTACAAAGATATTAAATGATACAAAAAGCTAGCCATTCATGTATCAAACAATGAGCACCCTCATTTCACAACTTCTAATATATCAAATAACCATAATGCACCATTTATGAGGCCCATATTCTAAAATCGAGAGCCAATAAGCATTTCCTATTAAAACTTTATAAACTTTAAATGGTCCCTCCCAATTGGGAGACCATTTTCCAAACTCTTGATTCTTTATGCCTAACAGAAGCATGACTTTCCATACGAACTCCCCAACATGAAAATGCTTCCTTCTTACCCTTGTGTTATAAGCTCTTACAACCTTCTTTTTCTATGCCATGATTCTATTCAAAGCAAGTAATTTTTCTTTCTCTAAATCTTCTAATTCCATCATTATGGCTAAAGTGTATTAATATGGTATAAATACATGTTATCTAGTAATCCACAAGGAAGGGACCACTACCTCCATAGGTAAGACAGTATCATATCCAAAAGTCAAAGCAAATGGACTAACTCCTATAACATCCCTTTTAAAAACTCTATATGCCCATAAAGCTTTTGATATGATATTAATGCCAATCCCTTGGATTCTCTTCAACATCCTTTCAATAATTTCAATGATGATCTTATATAATGCTTCAGCCTATTTGTTAGCTTAGGCATAATAAGGAGAAGAGTTTAAGAGCTTGATACCATAATCCGTAGTAAAATCTTTCATCCTATCTCCTATAAACATAATACCTTAGTTAGTTATTATTGCTTTTAGAATGCCAAATCTATGGACTATGTTCTCTTTAACAAAGTTGATCATATCCTTTTATTCTGCTTTCTTCAAAGGAATTACCTCCACCTATTTGGTAAAATAATATATGGCCACTATGATGAATCAATGACCTTTAGACGATGCTGGATAGATCTTCCCAATCAAATTAATCACCCAACCATGAAATGGCCAAGGCTTGATAACATAGAACAAATGATCAACCGGTGCTCATTGGATTTTCTTATATTTTTAACACTGTTGACATCTTTTGGCATAGAAAATAAAATCCCTCTTTATAATTGACCAATGATACCCACACCTTCAATCAACCATCTTATCTAAACACCAACTTAGTAGGTACTACAGATGCCCTCATGAATTTATTTCATAACTTCCATGACATCAAGAAATACTAAACATCATACGAGTAACCCATTTGGTATCCTCTTATAAACCTCCTCCTCTAATAATAACAAGATTCTCACTTTAACTCTTATCCCATAACATGGTTTTCAACTTGGATTCTCAAGGTACTTAATAATCTTTATCCTCTAATCCCCTACAATATTCAAGTCAGCATTAAAGGATTCAACATTCATACCTCTTTCCATAATTGAAGGATGTAGTCTCTTTTCCACCATTAATATTCTATAAGTGAGCTCTTTTGACATTCTTAAAATTGATGCAACTTATGCAAGCTCATCTACTTCTTAATTTGACTCCCTTAGAACATGTAAGAAGTCAACCTCATCAAAATTTTACCAATAGCTAGATGGCTAAATGACTCCCTTACTTCCCTTGCTCCAAGGTCTTCAAGATTTCTAACCCAACCACTAGGGCCTTATACTCAGCTTGGTTATTTGTACAATCAAATGCCAAATTGAGTGAAAGAGTTATCTTGGCACCTGACAGGAATGTGATAACCACCCCTACATTGTTAGATTTCTTTATACTTGATCCATCAAATCTCAAAAGCTAAGTAGCTTTTCCAAGCTCACACACCGGTAAATCCAACTCATCTTGATCATCATCCACCTCTAAACAAGGATGATCAATTAAGAAATTAGTTAAGGCTTATTCTTTGATCAACTTCTAAGGATAATACACAAATGTAAACTCTACCAGAGCCAGTGACCACTTTCCAATTCATCTAGTGATTAATGGTTAAGAGAGCATATATTGCACTAGATCAATTTGGGAAACCATATAAACTATATGATGACATAGTGGTGAAGCTTTGTGCAAGTAAAATACAACGTTAGACATAACTTTTCAATTAGTGAGTACTAGATTTCAATCATTATCAAAGATTTACTTAGAATGGATTCAACACCAACAAAGATATATAGTCTAAATGGTACCTTATCCCTAGGTGACATCAACACTAGCACTACAAAAATGAATATTATTTGAAAAAATTAATTAACATTTATAATATGAACTATTATGTTACAACTATTTAATGCATAAAAAATTCATCATATTTTAATTGAAATATAATTATGTCTTTTAGAGTTATACTTAGAATATTTGATGAATATGGAAGAATCTATACTTTTATCAAATTTTCTAATATTAAATTTGATAGATCTTAATAAACTCCTAAATGACTTTAATTAAAAACTCTTAAAGTTATACCAACTCTTATACTACTATTGAACTTCAAATAAATTTTACCTTTCATTGTTAATTAACTATATCTCTATTTAGGTAAGGAACCTTTTATTTATATCTCATTCTCAATCAAGTTTCATATATAGTTAAGGAGTTGTAATTTGTTCCAAAAGTGAAATCATGAATGACTTACTATACTTAAGATATCTCAATATGATTTGAATCTTTTCAAATGTATTTATCCTAAATTGAATTTTTATATTAATCCACCATTTATATGATGATTTTGATATTATCTCTTGTACATATTTGTTCATATAAGGGTAACAACATTTAAGTCATAAGCTTACAGAAATATATTTCTTGAACATGTTTTTCCTCTAAAAACTAATGAGCTAAGATATATTGTAAATTAATTTTTGTCTTTAATGTTTCTTTCACTTTGATCAAATAAATTTACTCACAATATGAAAATTATCCATTGTTCAAAAACATAGACACCTTTCTTATATAGTATTTTGAGAGTTATATTATATAATAATAATTCAAGTAATTTATTATATATATATATATATATATATCACTAAACAATATGATTATTCATAAATGACATAACTTTTAATGATAATTATTCATAAATGATATAACTTTTAATGGTTATCTTTTATATTATGAGTGAAATCAATATGCTTATTATAGGCGAACTTAAATCAAATATCTAATAAAAATGTTTACATAATTTGTCAAAGTCTCTCAATCATACATAAGGTTTCATTCATATGTAAAATGAAAATAACCTTAAATAGTTTGGTTTTCTAAATAAAATAAACTCCTATTTATGAATATATTAATTAATTGACTTATGATCTTTACAAATATTATTGATTTTTCATTAACATTTTAACACATCTTAAATCATTTCAATTCGAGTTTTATAGAGAAAGTTATACCTTAAATACTAAATAATGCATAAAGTTATAATTTGGTAAAAATTCATAAAAGTTATCTCAAGCACATTCAAAGCTACAGACATTTAAATCTCATTATTTTATGATCTTGGACCTCATTTATATTATCTTAAATATCATCCAACCATCCAAAACTCTATATTACATATCTTATATGTCAAAATCCATTCCAATTGCTTAGTATGGTACATCACCTCTCACATCCAACTTGGATTTCCACTTGTAAGAAATTTATCCCTTCATAAATCCACGTAAATTGAGTTTCCCAATTTGAATCATATTACCCACATCTTCTTTTTTTTTTTGCTAACATAATGTTCATTTCTTTTCTTAATTTATAATGATGCCTTTTCATGCATTGATTTGATAAAGTCAACCTTTTTCTTTCTTTATACTTATTATATCTTCCAAGTAATTATGGTAACAAAAAAATTAGATTTCTGCTCCTATTATATATATGCATTAGAATCATTTTTTTCATATAATGGTGAAATTTTCATCTTGATACTCTATAAGTTTTTATCTACATGAAACTTGAACTTTTGATTACTCTCTTAGAATTCATCATTACTTTCTAATGTTGATATAGGTTATCTATGACATTTAGATGACTCATTAAATTTCTCTTCATGAATAATTGTAATTTGCCATTATTATATCTCAAGCATGTCCTATATGATTCTAAACATTAAATAAAAAATTTTTAATTTCTTTTCATATCACTTCCAACTATACCTTATTATTAAGCTTATGAACTCTTCTTATTATGAACTCATAGTAATATGAAAATTTAAACAAGAAAGTAAAAGAAAAACTTTATGATAAATTTGTTTATATTTCACTTAATTTCACTTTTCCTCTTAGAGAGCTCACTACTTCATCTTTCACCACTTGAATCTTTTTTTCATGTTTTATACTTCTATATTCAATTACTTATAATAACTCAACTACAAAGTAACAATCTTTTAATAAGATAAACAATGACCCTAAAGATGTTAATAAGATGAAAACAATAAATTAAATTATGTGAACACTTAAGGAAGAAATAAAATTCCTAAGGATAGAAATAGTGAAAAGTAAGGTATGGTTACAAAATCATATTTTTAAAAAAAAATTATTATGTTCCCTAATGAAATGAAAGATAGAAAGCAAGTATAAAGATTTTATGAACTTGCTAATTATGTTAGACAATTCATAAAAGATTTATCTAAATATTTAGGAAGAATAGCAAAGAAACTCTCAGATAAAAATCCTTAACATTAGGATAATGAAGATACTTGAGTTGTAAAATAGATACAAGAAAAAATTAAAATTTTATTTTTGTCTTAATTTACCCTCTAATACAGATGAGTTAGTCTCGAAGATGAATGCTACAAATAATAGTTGGGTATAGTACTTAGAATAAAAGAAATAGAAAACTTGAACCTATTTGTAAGTATTAGTTTGGAACTTACAAAAATTAAATTACCTAATCCATGAAAAGAAAGTGCTTACGACAAAGATTTTTAAAAAAGAATATGAATATAAATCTTGAAAGATTTCTAAAATGGATAGAAAATCTCGAGGATAAAGATTCTTGTAAAGACAGTAAAACTTTTAGTCCAACGATGCAGAAGAAGATTAGTTTTTCTGTAGAATAAACAACAAACTTGATCTTTCAAAGGATGAATATTAGGTTAATGTAAGGTTGACAGGAGGACTTCAAATGAAGAATCTCTCATAACTTGAATCGATCATCAATAAAGCTACTAAATTAAAAGAATAGCTTGGTTTCTACTTAACAAAAACAAAAAGAAGATTTTCTCAATGAAGTTTCTAAGAGGAAAAAACTTCTTGAAAAAACGAATCAATATCTACATAAGGACATTAAATATGTCATAGGTAATAAGATCATCGATTCAATAGATTTTCTCTTTTCATCAATGATCAATGTTATATCTATTTATCTATTTTCAACCATATGGATGACTCACTCTACAAATAGAGGTAAAAAGAGTAGTGAAAAATCTAAAATTTATAAAAGAAAGATTAACAAGCATCTTAGAACTTGGATTAGATTCTCGACATTCATTATTCCTTAAAATTGTGCAAAGTGATATCAAAAAACCTTCAAAGCTTATTACATTTCATATGACTAGCACAATTATGGAATATGAAAAGGATGAGAAAATCATATGTCATTAATTATAAAAACCTCATCTTGTTTATTATAAAAGTAGTAGAACCTCATAAACATAATAATCATAATCTAAAGATGAGATGGAGGACGTATAAAGAAATTGAGTATATAAATAAAGCACTTCGTATTGAGTCCTTGACTTATAACTCAAACCACTTAATTCTTAAAGATGGCAGAATATTCATAACCATCTAATTCAAAGATTTAGATGTCATAAAAAAATTAACTATCATGTAGACTAGAAGAGAGGCTTTATTTGAATATCAAAGCTAAAATGTTTGAGCTTTCAAAGAAAATAGTTTATTATATAAAAAAAAAGCTACTTGAGTCGACGATATCAACCTCACACTACAAATAATTTTCAAATTAGAAATGGATAATTCCATTACTAAGAAGGAAATTTATTATTGCTACAATATTCAATGATAAATTGGAGATGGCAACCAATCCATCTATAAATCAATTGACACTAACAAATGAAAGTAGAGTGAAGACATGATATATTTATCGCTATTTAACAATGAAATAATTGTCTATAAGTTCATCTCTTTTGAAAGGTGAAATTTGTTCATCTCTATTTAAAGATAGAAATTTCATCTCCAAATCTGTCACCATTAAGAAATTAATTTTTTATGAATTTTATTTCACATCTTTTTAATTTTATTATAAATATTAATTATTTTAAAATGAATTACAAATTATAATAATTGCAGTCAATAATCATTAAACCACTTTAAAATGGAATTAATAATTTAAATATACAATGATAAATAGAATAATGTCATTCAAATATAAGTTAAATATAAAAGATTTAAATATAAAAAAACACAAGACTAATCACATATCAAATAACGTAAATTAATTTAACTTCAAAAATTATTTAATATAAGGAAAAGTTAATAACAATCCAAAAAAGCATATGAATATCATTCATTATATATTACATTTCTCACATATGTCCAAAGAAAATTCTTTCATGTAAAATAATAACATGAATATCATCCATTATCTATTCTAAATGATCATTAGAGTCTCTTACAAGAGCAACTTGAATGAAGGCTGCAACTAGTCCAACAACAAATATGATGGTATATATCTTGAAATCAATAAACTTATAGAAATTTAGAAACTTTTGCAAGAAATTTTGCCAATATTATGATTTTAAAATAGCCTTATAATGGATATTTGATTCTAGTTAAACCATTTTCTTTCTATTTCCTGGAAACGTAACTATAACATGTCAAATTATTCTAATGAAGCGCAAACTTCACCAAATATCACCGATGCTTGTTTCTTTGACTATAGCAATTGCTTTACTAAGCACAAAAATGAATCCACAATAGAAAATAACTAACTCAAGCAAAAAGTTGAAATCAAAAGGTATCAATGGATTTTAAGCTCAAACATATTGAGGAATTACTTGTAAAATTATTACAAGTGTTAAAAGAATATATAACATTTTGCAAAAATCATTAAATTGTAATTTGAATCTAATCAATCAACTCCATTGCCTTCACCTGAATTTCAAGACATATGCTATGACAATCAAACCTCATGAAAGACTTTGAATAGCTCTTCCATAATATCATAATCGATTTAAGCACAAACCTCAGCTAAAACTCCATGTTAGTAACTTCCTATGCATTCTAATATTTATAAAAAGCAATTGCAATAATGGATAGCACAAGCTAGAGTTCGTCAACTAACAATGACGGCAGTAATATTGTCACCTATGTGATTACCTTCAGCACATACCATGTGCTTAAAAATGAATGCATATGAAATAAAGCATTTCAAATCTATGAATAGACAAGTGAAAATGGAAGAGAGCTGGTAAGAATAGACCTTCAATGTCCCACTAACAGCGCCAACAGGCAGTGCAGTATGCAATGCATCCCAGCTGGTTAAATGATCAAGCAGCTCGCCGCTGCCCTGCAGAGTCAATAACTTAGCCACAAGGGAGGAAGGATTTTTTTTTCCTTATATCATGATATTGGGAGTCATTTCTCGAAGCTTGTGTCTACTATAAAAACAATTCAAAATGATAAGAAATGTAGGAATTTGAAAAATGATGGTAGAGAAACAAGTATCAAATGAATACTATTTATTTCTACATATAATGCTATGCTGATTATGGACATACGTCTTAAATCCTTATTAGGAATAAGACATATATCAAGCATACTTCTAACGCTATAGATGTAATCAAATTAACTTAGATCATATTAAAATATTTAAAGACTTATAATTTAAGACAATTTTCAGCTTTTCCCAGCAAGCCTCAGGTAATCAGCGAATTCCAAACGCAAAAAAATCACAAGCGATGCCGAAAAAAGATCCAAAGTGATAGCATCATCCATTGGAATGATGCAAGGACTTTACCGACACCACCATCATCAACAGCAGCAGCAACAACACCAACTGCAATAACAATAATGTTATAACAATGTCATTAGCATAACAATAATGATTTAACAATAAAGCTACGACGTTAGTTTACCTGTTATAACAATAATGCTGTAATTCACAACAACCATTCCTTTATTTACTAATTCACAATCGACTGATCACGTCATTTAGCTAGGTATGTATGGATTTATATTCAGCTATTAATTCAAACTAAGCTTACACAAAAATTCATATTCACTCTTTTCCTTATTCCACAGCAACCCACTTTTCCCTTAATTTCTTTTCATTCCCTCTCCCCTTTCCAGCAGAAAAGCTTCAAATCTCAAAACCCATAAAAACGCCCTCACCATATTGCTTCGCTCCTCTTCTTCTACTTCACCAATTGCTCCGATGGCCCAGCGATTCGCTTCACCCTTTTCTTCTATAGTTACGTTGTCTTCAACAAACATGCGTCAGAATTACCCAACAGCTGCACTTCGAAGTTTGTTTTGAGGAAAATGGTCTTCTCTGTTTTATGAAATGAAGGTTTTCCATGTCTAGGCATTTTTTTCAAGCACTGGGAGGAGACTGTATGTTGGAACGGTTTCTCAATTTTTTCACCACTTTTAATTGTTAAAAATAATAAAAAAGAGTTATTAATAATCAATTTAGGATTATTAAAAATATTAAATTCAGAAATAAAATTTAAAAAAATATTATGACTGTGAAATTTGATTTATAATGTTATGATTATGATTTTTCTAAAAAATTGAAATTATTCGTCTAAAATTTCAAAATTATTTTTCAGGTTTTAAATATTATAAGAATAATGTTTAAAATACTAAAACATGAAAAATTTATTTATTTATTAGATTAATAAATGTAAAATTATTATTATTATTATTATTCAAAATTTAATATTTTTTAGAGATTAGATTCTTTTTTATTTCAAAATTTAATTTTTCATGTTGAAATGAAAATACATTAATAATCATCAGTTTTTTAAAGCTACTTGTATAATTAGTTAGATTAATTTAAATTAATTTATATTTAATTATAATATTATATATGATTATGGTATTAATTATTATTCATGTGTTAGTTAGCATAATATATTGTAACAGTCTAATTTGACAAGTACCTCCATAATCCAACATGTATATCCCTGAGTATTGAAAAGGTAAATGTACCTTATTAGTATTGATAATACATATCTAATCACTTAAGCTATTCCCGATTGTATAGTCTCATATATACACAATCTCAAAATTACTTAACTGTACAACCTTATCCTTATACAGTGTGAGGATTCCTCTTCTTCGGGTGTGAGATTAGTTCATTTAGGTGCTCCTCTACCTATAAGCTTGCTAGGAGCTGCTCCATATCCATGTTTTCTTTAGCATCAGTGTCCACTTCCCGCCCTCATAAGCCTAGAATGTTACATGCCCACTAGCTTTCGCTCGGTTCATCCTCCAACCATACAATTGTCACACCCAATTTAATTATTAATATTTTAATTATGATTATAAGTACTATAAGTCATATTTCTTTTAGATCATAGCAACTAAATTATTAGAATAACTATTAATTAAATGCAATAAATAAATTGATAACTGATATGTGTAGTGTTAAGATGTACAGAGATGAATCTGAATAAATTATTAACTTAGAATTATAAATTGATTTAAATTGGATTAAGATAGAAATTTTAGGTGGTGAATAAATTGAAATGTAAGGAATTAAATGAATCTTCATTGGAATTGTTATATTTGTTATTCATAGATATCTATATACACCTAAATGATTATTGCTCACCAGGTGTAAATTGAACGGTATATATGTGAAGAATTAATTATGGTATGAGTTATGATTAATTGAGTATAAATATGAATCGTTGTTAATTAACCTTTTATTGAGCAATAAATAATTATACATTAAAATTCATTATGGTTCATACTACCTAAGTAAATTTATATGAACATAAATATATGAATTTGTGTTTGTTATATTGAATTGAGAATAACATATGAACCTAAAATGTTGAAAATAGATATGAGTTAAGTTGTGAGGTCAACAAAAGTTAATTAAATTAACCAAGTATACATTAAGGTGGGTTAAGTAGAAGGTATGAAATGAAGGTGTGTGGTAAGAATAATTATCACGTCTTTCGGCTGCGTAACATGCTCCCGTAGAATGATTATTAACTTCTTAACTGAGAAAGTTAATAATTATTATATAAAGGATTCCATACATTCCGTAAAAAAAATGTTTTTTTAAGTATATAACTTTCATGCAACCTCATATTAATCTAATACATTTACTGCTCCCAGGTTTTAATATAACATCATAAATAAATCATCACCTCATCAGAGTTATAATATACACACATTAATTATATTTTTATTTTTA
>CANYBF010033743.1:0-23179 GCA_948192965.1 Dalechampia spathulata | reverse complement strand
AATAAAATTAGTAGTTTTTAACTTTGAATAAAATTCAGTAACTAATAAATATAAATAAAATAAATAGTATTTATTGTCAAATTAGACATTAATTTATATTTTTAATTTATTAATTTTAATAATGATATAATTATTTAATATTATGTTATTAATATTAAAGTATTCATTTTTCAAATTTAATAAAATATATATTAAACAAAAAATTATTTTATTATTTTTATTTATTAGATTAATCTTTATATTTATTTTTTATAAATTTTTAAAAGTAATATTTATCTTGATATAAATTTAAAAAAATAACATTTATCTCAATTAAAATTAAAAAAATAATACTAATATTCATGTAAATTTTAAAAAATAATATTTATCTTTAAATTATTAAAATTAAAAAGGAGAGGGGTAAACTTGTATTTTCACTTCCCTTTTTTCCACTTTTAATATGTATATGATAAACATGTATATGATAAACGAGGAATATCCATAAAGTAACTGTCTTGTTTAGGATAGGTCCTCTGATTTCAAGAGCTCTTCGCCAAAATCAGAGGCATTTCAGATGATGGACAGAATAAGGAAACAATATCACAAAGGAACATCTGGCGGGTAGTCTTGTGGATGTCTCTTGATTGCTTCTCTTAACCCTTTTTCTTGCTCACACAGGTTGGGCGGCGCCACATCATAAACATCTGCAAACATATCCCCGACTGGCGCCTTCTCTGCTTTCTCTGCTACTTGAATTGCGTTTAATAGCTGTTTGGGCATTAAAATGAGCAACAATGCAGATTATTTGATGCATATTCTGGATGCTTTTCTTATAAAATGCCATTTGTTGTTGTTGCACCAACAAGTTTTACCTGCTTCCTCATGTTGCTTCTGTGTTCTAACTCTGCCTCACCGCTCCACCATCCATTGCTTTCTATCCATTTCTGAAATCTCAATACAGGATCTCGTGCCAATTTCCAGTGTTCAATCTCCTCAGCTGGACGATACCTGGTGGAATCATCTGATGTGGTGTGATGTCCTACTCTATATGTTAGAGCCTGTTCTAAATGAAACCCAAGAGAGGGGCACAAGTGAGTAAGAAGTTTCTTTGCATTTTTGTTTGTTAAAATAGAAGCATTCTATGGCAACCTCAATTAGGATCGGTCTGTGTTCATTGACAGCCATTTCACGAGCTGCAGAAACAGCACTATACATAGCGAGAGCATCATTTCCATCTACTCGAATACTTCGCACTCCATAAGCCAGTCCTCTCACGACGACGCCATCACCTGCCAGGAATCATATGCCAGAAAGATGATTGCATTGACATATTAGAAGAAAGGCTTTATGTATAATGCGAAGTTGAAAATACAAGAATGCTGTGAAGATTACTTCGAAACTGATCAGAAACAGGGGTACTAATAGCCCATCCATTGTTCCGACAGATGAAGATAACCGGTGCCTCTGTGACTGCCGCGAAATTTAAAGCAGCATGAAAGTCGCCCTAACAGTATTTGATCTATTAGAAAAAGTGCAATCACATGCAATATTCTATTGGGAATAAAAAGTGAAAATGAACTATCCCAACAAGGGATTATTTTATTTATCCTGAAGGAATTGGGAGCACTTCATACCTCGCTTGAGCCGCCATCACCAAAGTAAGCTACAGAACATGCATCTTTGCCGTCCATCTTTAGGGAATATGCAGCACCAACTGCGTGAGGAAGCTGTGAACTGGAAAGCAATAAGAAATATTTTGCCAGTCTTGACTAATGATGACTCAAATGATTTTAAGATCATATATGTTATATAAGCCATCTTGTCTTACGCAATTGTTGATGCTACGGTGAAGTAGTTGTGCTTTTTTGAGCCATAATGGGCAGGCATTTGCCTGCCTTTGCATTCATCTCCTCTGTTACTAAAACATTGATTTGCAAATTCTTGAAGAGTGAAACCACGCCACAAGAGAACCCCTGGTTCCCTATACTGCATGAAATACCACAGACATCAATTCTAATTGTTATTTTAATGTGCAGAGTTAAACATGGTGGGCGTAAGTGTATGAGATAGATGGTTTTGGCAAGTAACCGATGCTTGCATTCATTGACAAACTGAAACACGTAGTGATGGACTTGTATGATAAGATAATCTATGAATAATACTGCCAATTCAATCATAGACCTCTTTTCCATAACTCCGGACTAGCTCACGAGAAACTTGCTAAGTTAGCAAGTTGAGAACATTGAAGAGTCGGATGGGGGTAGAAACAGTTCAAAAGAATCCTCGTAATCAGTTCAGATTTTTGAGGAACAAAATATAAAGAAACCATGTATAACAGCATGAAGAGGTTGGTGAAATGTATGCAAGCGTGTAATGAGAGAGAGAAAGGGGTCCTTAGAGGAGAGGACAAATGTCTTTCCACGAGCTGTACCTGGGGAACGACAACATCATCATTACTGAGAGCAGCCGCTGATGCAATGTTGATGGCCTCTTCTCCGATAGAGGTCACATAGAATGAAATTCGTCCTTGTCTCTGTGCTTCGTAGAAAATAGTGTCCATAATTTGAAGGGTCACCATATCACAGTACATTTTTGTTGCAAGGTCCCTGCTGACCTATTCAAATGAAAACCTGTCATGGACTTGAAACAGGGAAAGGAGGAAGAAACGTGGGGGAAAAGAAAACAAATATGTAGAATAACTTTCCACAGAAGAAGGGGGAAGAGAGGAGCAAGGACAGCAGATAAACATACTTCTAAAGGAATGCTATCATCAATCAGGCAACCATGGTCATCAAGTATACGATAGCAGGGAATACGCTCCTTGGAAGATTCAGATAGGAATCTCATGTCAGGAGTGAATGCAACCTTTCCTCCCGGGAAATCTAAAACCTGCCATAGCAAGGGATTTTAAATGACAGTGAGTAACATATTACCCAAAAGACATGCAACAGCTTCACATATCTTCACATTGAGATAATGTTGCTCATATAACGAAAGAGTAGACATTGAAAGCAAAAGAAGAGAACGTGAACTCCAGGATTTACCAGTCTTGATTATACAATGAGCAACTTAATTGATATATTTTTTCCCTTATGGCCAAACAATTTTGCACATTGGTAGCATAAACAAAGACCCAAGTAATTTAAAGTGCTTCCTCCAAAATTCATCAGTTAAGACCAAACGATTAGCCCTTCACAATGAATTCATTCTTCACAGCTTTCCTGGCTTACACAATTTAATGAACATCCCAACAGATTACAGAAGTGAAGCACCCCTATATGAATATAAAAACAAAGCACAATCCATCATTGCGAATTCCGTTAAGGCAGTTGTTACCTGGTTGCTGCTAACGTCACTATAGCTGTCGGGTTTGGCAGATTCAAACCGACGAAAGAATTTGCCAAGGGTACTAGCATCTGGGCTTTTGAAATCACGAGGTAATGAAGTTATGCGGTTATGGGTAGAAGAACAAAGTGAAGCAGCAAGAAAGATGCTTGATTTGACATTGTTGATAAGACATCTTGAATTTCTAATGCAGAAAGCCATGAAACCAAAAAGACAAAAGCACAGATTATCGATTTGATTGCTACCGGGGAGAAGAAAAAGGTCTCATAGAGCAGAGTTTTTTTTATTTTCTTGGTTAGAGCAGAGTGTCTGGTAACGTACTATGAGGATAATACAAATAACCGGCCAAATTTGGAGCGATTTAATTATAACCTATTTACATATAATTATTTATTAATTTTATTTTGATTTCAAATTTAAAATTATTAATTGCGTTTATTTTTATTTTTGATTGATTTTGATATGTGCATGGTGTAGGCGGTCGTAGGAGATAGATGCTTGGACGAATAGAGGGAGACTTTGAGGGATGAATAGGAGCAAGTTTGTTGGTTAGGTAGGATGAGGATGAAGACGATGACTCGGCAACTCTGCCCTTTTCCATTATTGGCAATTATAATAATAACGGCTTTTTATTTAACTAAATGTTATTTGATTATGCTCCAAATATATATATTTTTTCTTTTATAAAGATATTCGAAAAATTTAGCAAATTATTTTTCTTAATAGATAACTTTAAATTTGATTACTTCAACGTTGTTGATTAATCAATTCACAAGTCAGTCTTATTTTAATTTATTTTATTTTTATGTACACTTTACCTAATGATTATCCCGATCTTATTTTATCTTAATGGATACCTACGCTTACCGAGTCATAAAATGGTTGATGAGTTGCCTATATATCAGCTACCACTTAAACTCATGTGAACTATTGAAAATCTAAGCAGATCTTAAAATGTCAAGGAAAGATACAATGATATAACAAAAACATTGACACAAACCAACCCTAACACTGGCTTACAGAGTCATGTTTGTGAATTAACCACAATTCATCTATATTTCAAACGTCCTCCTTTGTATTTTACAACAGAAAACTGAGGCCTGGATGGTGAAATTCAATACCTCAAAGGATAATAGCAAAATATCAAGCTTCTCATCCAAATCCGGGAAATGAATCTAGCCAAGTATAAATTCACGTTGAATATTATAGGAAGCTTTTGGCAAGCACATAATTCAGGAGAGAACCTCTAAGTCTCTAAGGTGAGCCCATCATCATCCTCAGGTGAATTTGTTTCTGGGAAGAACTCTTCATTGGGATACATCTTCTCAAATAGCTATAAAAGACATGCAAATGCATCAGATTCTTATTACCACGAGATGCCACAAAAAAAAATTAATCATGGCATGGGCTTCTAACAATCACTAGAAAGCTGTACAGTTTTTTAAAAGTTATTCCCGTTAACTTTTGTTCTCTAACAGAATATAGGTTGAGAAGATAATCACAAAAAAGAGAACTCCCTGATGGGATATATTAAGGATTTGCGGACGGTGAAACCTTAAGCATGACAGTGAATGAAATACCTTTTTAGCTGAATCTAAAACATCATTGTAGTCCAGATTTCCATCAGGCATGGACGTAGTGCTGATAGAATCAAAATGACCCTGAAATACCACAAATTCAAAGATTGTATCAATTCGATTCTTCTCCGATTAGGTCTCAACCAGGATAACACATGTTTAAAGGATAAGATATTCTATTAAGAAGTCAAAGTAAGTTTTCTAAATGATAACATCCTACTTTTATAGCAAAACCACATCGAAGTTTTAAGAGTGCATTCCAATCCCACTACTGTCCATTTTGTGTTTAATACTATTTTATCACTTAATTGAAGATACGGACCAGGCATTTCTCCTCTCAATCTCCCCAGTCATTATTTTGCTGTTTCACCAATGTATTTTTGCTTTTTTTTTCCACAGTTCCTTTGTGTTTGGAAATTTTCAAAACCAATTCTAACATACTGTTCTATCAAGAACTTAATAGCAGAAAATTCAACTTCAAAGATTATTCATCCATCAAACTTCTTATTTTTATTCAATTAATGAATACACTTGTAAAATAAAAATGACTTTAGTAATTGACTGATTGGAGTTGGTCAATTGCTACTAAAGGGGCGTTGCAGTTACACAAAAAATATAAAAAATAAAAAATGAGATTTTAAAAAGGCTAAAGTATTGGAGCTTTAATTTATCACCTTCATTTTGCATGAATAACCAGAGTTTGAGCAAAGTGGAAGTGCCTTTAGAAAATGGACAATTAAACAAACAGACCAATGCAATGGACCTAACCACTACTTAGGTAATTACTGATGTAACCATACACCTATAAATTAGGAACTGATGGCACTGGCGAAGGGAATGTTAACAGATGTGAAACATATCTCGTATCAAGTAGATACAGAAATAATTAAAGCTATAATTCGAAGGGCTTATTAATGGAACACACTCCTTAAGTAATGTTCTCGGAAAAATAAATGAATTTAACAAGGTAGCAGAGCAAAGATAATTTGATTTGTTGATGAGTGCATATTTCATGCTAAATTTGGTGTGAATTAAGAGAGTTATTGTAAGAGAACAAAAATCCTTTTGTGTTTTTTAAATATATCAAATCATTTAAATTTTGTTAAAAGTATCTAAAAATTTTCCCATAATTACCTGAATCTGAGAATAGTATGTTCAATGCATAGCAAATTAAAACCCTAGCCATGTAAAGTCAAGATAAGAAGCATACCGTAGTCATCTCCTGAATATACAATGCACTCCAAAGCAAAATTGGTTGTTCCTCTCTATCCTTAGTTTGATCAGCAGAATTACTTTCGGGATTTATAGAGTCGGTACAAGACAAAAGAGCATTGATGGCTGTATTTAGCAATTTCTTCCCTTGATGGACATCATCACACAAAGCTGAAAGATACACCACAAACCTGGAAGGGAAGGACGAAAAATAGTTCAAGGTCAGAAAATTGCCAACTATAGTATTGAAGTTCTGTTGGAAACATGAGAAGGCATAAGATTGGGTGGCTTATGCCATGTAGCTAAAAAGTGCAGAGAATCTTAGACAATGAACGAGAGGTCAGTTCTTGTCTTTTTTTTTTTTTTTCAGAACAGAATATTAATGATGAATAGCAAGGAATTTACCATTTCCATAGCATGTCAAATATGTAAGCCTTCTTACAGTTTTGAGTACATAGCACTAACCGAAGACTGCTGCTCTGGAAGTTGCACCAGGAATGTATTTCCAACGTTACATCAGGGATGTATTTTAGAAGTTTAAGGGGGTTGTTTTGTGTTGTGGAGACTAATTCTGTTTTCTCGAAAAATTACTCTAAGAAAAGTGAAAAGATAATGTTGTGTTTTAATTGAAATATTTCTAAAAATGAAACATTCTAAATAGAAAACTGAGAAATGGAAATAGAGCTTTTTAATCGCATTTCAAAAAATATTTTAGATATGTTTTCCAGATTTTCTCGTAACAAGAGAGCCATGGAAAATACCATTCCCTGGCTAGCGCTAATCACAGAACCTTCTTTAGCTATATTCATAACAGTAATATATTCAGATGAATTTGACAGCTTTTATCAAGGCACTCACATCCCTATAGTGAAATTGCCTTTATTCTGTAACATTTGTGAGTTGTCTTAGCATCAAAAGGCTAAGAGATTGAACATTGAGTGGAATCAAAAATTGTTATTAGTAGGGTGAGTATCTTGAAGAGAATGCATGTTGGAACGGGGCCTGAATAAAGTTTCACAAGGTTGATCGAGAGAGTTTTTCCACCATAGACTGCACCAATTGTTCATGATGCATTTGAGAATGACTTGAATGTTCAATTCAATACTGATGCTCCAGTTCTGAAAGTGAAACCTTTGTCTGAAGTTTGTGAAAGATGTAGCTTTCTTCATGGAAAACAAACAACTAACTTCAAAGCAACGAGATGTTCAAAAGGGGTTCCAGCCATGAAAGCCAATTTCAACATCAATGAAACAAATGGCACTTGGAAACTGGTAAAATCTGGTTCCAAAACCAAGTTTAATGTTGATTGCTTAACTTCACCAATCTCTAGAACATAGTAGGCCACTAAGAGGACTATTAAGCAGCGTCCAAAATCATAAGTTATAATGCATTGATGAAATAAATGAATTTAACAGTGATTCATGAATCCTTTCTGAGTAATTCAAATATCACAAACTTGGAAAGAAACTAACTTCTTCAGGCCTTCTTCTGAAAAAATGCACTGGTTTAGCAAGGGCCAAACCTTCACTTCGATTTCCAGACTAATTTTATATAGGTTATAATCTAATAAATGCTATGAGTTGCAAATTGATTTTTTGCAGGTGCTTGTGCTCTTGGAGTATGAACATGCTATGCTTGACTACTGACTACAAACACAGTAAGTCAAAAGCAAAGCAGGAAAAGAAAGATTAGCAGACAGTAATATGGACATAGAAACTTACAAGTTTGAAGGACAGACAGCCAAATTGCCACCTATCTGGAGAGCTCGAATTGACACAACCTGTTCAGGGAATAAAGCTAGGAAAACAAGAAAGAACAATCAATCATTTTCCCACTGTTTTGTCCTAAAATAAAAGAGAAAAATTAGATATTCTTACATCGAGGAGGGTATATGACCAGAAAATTTGATATATCAGGCTTCAGGGAACTTCTTGTAATGCAAATTCCCCTGGCCACCTTCTGTTTAACCTCTCTCATGCACAAATCATGAAAACTTTCACGTAGATGATCTAATGAACAGGCTGAGGGTGATTGAATCATATAGGAGGGATCAAGAACTAGACTATGGCTAAATATGTCCTGACCAGAAGCCAACCTTATTCCTTTGTAATTACCATCATTCTGGAAAAAATTAAAGAAAACGGTACTATTTAAACCTCAAAATTAGCTATTCATAAACTATTCACATCATAAGCATATTTCAGCACCTTGTCCATGAGTAGAGCAATAACTGGCATCCGCAAAACCTGTACAACAGAAGTTTCGAGCACATATAAGCATATTAGCTTTGGAAAAAAAAAAAAGAGTGGTATATCTTCAATATACATGGAACATGTATAATTTCATTGCTTACTCTATTAAAAATATTGACCAAAATTACAAAACAGATATCCTATACACCATAACTGATGTAAGAAAGAAGATAATCATTTGATTACAAAAGGAACGCACTATGAGCAATCTTAGAGTTTTTTTTTTTAATACAATCTTATAGATTATATTTCAAGAAGAAGAAAAGTTAACGCAACTAAGTGCAACTTACATATATGCAGCCTTTGACTGCAGCACGACGACAAAAGGCTGGTGGCAGTTCCCCTTGACCGTAAATAGGATAAATAAAGGCACCAAGAGCATTTGTAAACCTAAAAGGGATAACAAAATTAATGAAAGAGTATCAGCAGCAACTGCACTTAACATTGTTAAATACTAGAGGTACTTGGACTTCATTTGTTTAAGTACTACAACTACCCTAGTGACTTTGGTCTGATCCTGCACCTCTATCAGAATTTACCAAATGCCAGACACTGAACGCCATCAACATTTGTGCCTTAACAAGCATTCCAGAAGCACAATGCCATAACAAATCAAGCTTCAAATTACAAAAATGATCGATCTCAACTATATAAGAAGAATGGAGGGATATTACCAACCTGCCAATAGATAACTGATATAAAGCCAAACGATCTATTCCATCTTTTGTCTTGAGCAGATGTTTATTTGTCCCTCCTCTGTTCTCTTGATCATAATCAGCCATGGCTATAGCATACAGAATAATCCTGAAAAAACAATGATTAACGAGAAGTTAAAATTTTGCTGTCTATAATTTTCATAACAAAAGATCAAAAAGAAAAAACAGAACTAACAACTAATCTAGCCAAATAACAGAGTAGATCAACTAATATAAAGAAAAATATCTCAAAACTTCATGTAGACAAAACAGGAATAATGTGCTCTAGTTTCATGTTTAAGCGACTGTTAATACTAACTAGAAACTTAAAAAACTAATTTAGTTTTATTTTTTAAGATTCTTGGAGGCAGATTTGCAATACTGGAATTCAATTTCTCATCAGATACACATAAAGCTAACGGGAAAACGGAAAAGGACAAAAAAAAAAGTCTATTCCCTTAAAACACTAGCACCCATGCAATTAGTATTAATCATCTCGGATAAGTGCTAATGGTACAATTCCGACGAAGAAGAGATCCTTGAGCATAATCAAAAACAATAATTTTTTGTAATCAAACACTTCATAAGTAAAAAGGGAAAAAACTAAAGTAGAATCCCGACTAATGGCAACTGACAAATATAGAATCATAAAGAAATGTGACTAACATATAAAGAAAGATGGCAGCAGTGTATGTACGATTTAATCTTGGAAGACAAGTTCAGCTTATTCAAGAATTCAACAAATGGACTCTCCAAATCTTCCTCCGAGATTCGCCCACCATCTGATTGTTCTTCTTCCTCTCCTTCTTTTCCTTTTTCTTGATTAGCAAATTGTGATTGCACAAGCTTAAAGAATCGCATTAACCGATTTTTCTCCATCAAGCTCAAAGTCTTATCTTTAAAAATAGCAGACCGAGAATCAGGTACATTCTGTAACTTTCCATTTTCACCTCCAACAAAACACGCATCTACACTCTTGAATTCCACATATTGACTTGCTCCCGATTTCATTAATAAATCTATTGACTTGTCTGCACAATATAACACCCTAGGCCCTGATATATCAAGATTAAACTTACTACTGTACTTTTGTTCGAAAATACTGTCATCAAATGAGGTGATCTCAACGTCTGAATATAGAGGTTTTTTTGCAAGATTTAGAACAGTGAACTCGGAGTGCGATTGTGGTGGCGTAGGGGTAGAATTGGAGTTAAGGAAATAAGTAAGGTCAGTGATTGAAAGAGAGGAGAAATGAGAGCCATAGAAGCTGTTTTGGTCGATGTGTAGTACGGACTTCCCGGAAGCGGTGGCCGCTGCGGCTATTATTGATTCTGATAAGCCAGTTCCTAAGACGACTAGGTCAAACGTAGTTGGATCTATTAATGGATATGACGGTGGCTCTGTCATGGTCGTAGCGGCGGAGCGTGAGACAGAGTAGTTAGTTTGTAGCAGTCAGGGAAGGAGCGGGGCATGTTAAAGGATGGAAAAAGGGTAAAATTCCTCCTTAAACTTGTAATTTATTCTCAAATAAACTCCAAGTTGAATGTTTTGAACAAATTAGTACAAATTTCTTTTGTAGTGTGAAGGATATCTGACCGTCTATTGTTCTTGTAACATCCTTGTATATGGATCATAATAATGGTTAATCTCAAAATATATTTGAAATTTAAACTTTAGGGCTCCTTTTAATTTTATAGCATAAATCTCACGTCTAACTGGAACGAATGCCAAGTTACATTGATCAGAGTACTTTTTTTTTATTTGTACTAAAATTCTAATACTGCCTTAAACAATTTGATGATTATAATCTAATAAAATAAGAATGTTTTTAATCTCTTGTGATGCCTTTGCTTTCTAAGTTAATCACAGTATTTGATTTCATCAAGTACTTCAATATCTCTTTCTCTCTCTGTTGTGGTTTCATACCCTAGAAAAAAAGGGTATAGCCTAAAGGAAATCCGCATAAAATAAGCTCAGTGAGTGACCAACATATCACGTGAAACTTGCTCAAATCATCTTCTTTGATATCTCTGATACTCACTCACTCATTAATTAAAGGAATAGGTTATATATGTAGACATATATGTGTACATAGCAAATTTTTTTAATAATTTAATATATAATCTATATTTATAAACTTATTAAAATTCGTGATATTAAAAAAATTATAGTGAATTTGATTTAATAACAAAGGAGTAAATCTCAATCAACCCTAGTTATTTTATACACTAGAGCCATCCGTGAATCTCACCAATCGCAGCAGTTGCTGAAGTAACTGGTGATAAATCCCTCACTTCACAGTGTTCAATCTTACCATGGTTGCCTCGACGACACAATGAATGTTTCTCGCTTCTCCATATGAGTAAATTAACTAGTAATAATGGATTCAGCTACACACTGCTTCCACAGCCAGCTTCTTCATCTTGCCTGGGCACAAACCTTTGCTGAACTTTTCTTCTGTTACTTCTACGACGCACTCGTTTTTGTTTAGGCACTCCTGAAATTTGTCATTGCTTGTCAAGATAATCCACAAAATCACTTCGGAAAGTTAAATGATAATTCTCAAATCCTGATGGCAATGTTAATTTGTTATTCAGAAATACGGGGGAACTTTTCGTCGTTGCAAAATATACCGACTGGCAGCAGGATATTCATTGTAATAGTAGAATTTACCTTTTCAACTGCAGAAATGGAGTTAGGATCGTGGCACTCTCCCTTGCTGTAAGATCCACACTTTCCGGTAGGAGATCCAAAACTAGCAAATTTGATGGTCGATATACTTGTATTTTTGGGACACTTGAGATGAACAGGGGCCTTGTAATTTAAGTTCCTGCCTAGAGCATTTTCCACCAATTCATCATTAGCCATCGGATGATCCTCAGCAACAAGAGCGCAAACAGCAGAGACTTTCCGTCTGGAGAATGATATTTTTGTGGGATCTCCACCAATCTCTTCAAAGATCACTAAAACATTTCCAGATGGCTTGAACCAAGACCGTGGGACATGGTACCTGGCCCACACAAGAACCATATCAGGATGCGGGAAATTATATCCTTGAAAAGGAAAAGGACCGTGTTAACCAATAAACTTCCATCTTAAAATAACAAAAATCAATTACTGTTCATAGGAAACAACCACGCTGTAGTAAAGGCAATAACTTCATAGCACCTGAGTTGAGATCTTACAGATAAGAGTCGAAGTGCCCTGGAATTGTATTGGTGCATGATAATTCAAAAATCTACTTCAAATATGGATAAAGGACCTCTACATCTGAAAAGGGTAGGCTAATAAAAAGAAAGTGTGCACTAGAATATGATGTTTCTATAACATACGACTATCATTAACTTCTAGAAGCTAGAAATAAAATAGTTTCTTCTTCTGTAGTGCAAAGGTAGTAATTCTTGATCAAGATTACTAAACTTGCATTTAATTTCACTTCAGTTCCTACTTGCACAGAATTCAAAAAAAAAAAAGGCAAAATATGAAACATTATTCTACTTTTGCACTGGAATAAGCATTTTCAATTTACCATCTCTGAGTCGGCTCTCCGCATCCAGTTAAGCATTTGTCCGGCATAAATTTGCCTCTGTAGTCGCATTCTTGAACACATTTACCATGAATAGAACTTCTTCTGGGCCAGTATCTTCCAATTTCTTCACCATTCAACCAAGCTAGACCTTTCCCCATATGAAGCATGTCCAGCCCAACAGGTTCATCACCTGCTGGAGGGTCCACAATAACCTGGGAAACTCCAGCAATTACGATAAGCATGTCTTGCAATCTTCGCTAAGAAAATGCATATAATAATAGCATTTGGAAAGGTGATTTTCATTAAAGTACCTTGTACCATGTCAATGGCTGATTTTTCGGTGGTTTTGAGGTTGCAACCCAATGTTTACTTCCCGTTGTATCACCCTTGTAAATTCCAAGCTTTTCTCCTTGCAATCCAATCTGGAAATAAGCACATGCTAGATATAAGGCTTTATAAGATACGTAAGGATATTGCATACCACAATGTAGTTGTAGCCTGAGCTCTATATTGCATGTTCTCTAATAATGGTGCCCTACTTGATTTAACAGCAGAAAAGATTACTCGCTACATTTTCATGTTTGGCTGCGCGCTATAGTTTTAACTGATAAGTTGCATATGAATAGCAAACAACTAGCCTTGTACTGTCTTATTAATATCATGGACAAAAAGGGAGATGCTGTGCATAAGAGAAAATTACTCAAAAGACCTTCGTAGATTGTAACCAACTAAAGAATTGATCACCAAGAGAACCAAAAAGGATATACTGTTCATTGATTTTCGACATTCAAAATACCACCTAAGTTACTTTTGAATCTTCGGTTAAAGTCTCCTTCTATCATCCCTCTATACATGAGCCAGATAGAATTCATGATACTATTTCTTGCTTGTAAAATTATGAATGACAATATACTCAAAAGTGGTAACAATAATCTGGCAAACTTCCAATGATATCCCAATTAAGAAGCATGACTGTAAAAGGTAATCTGATTCTTGTGCACAAGATAATATCAGGAACTACAACTTTTTTTCCTTGTTTGGTTGGCTTCAATTACATTTCTTTTGGGGGGAATCTTCTGAAATGAAGCATTATGTTGCCGTCTTCTACAATAGGAAGTAACGCATATTGGCAACGCATTGTCTAACAAATCTCCTCCAAAGGAAAGGTTCAGAAGGAAAATGTAGGAGCCAAAAATACCGAGAGTGAATTAATACGATAATGGTACCTTGTATGTCCAGTTCACTGCAGACAAATCTAATGTCCCATTGTCGAACCCCACAATCTTGACACTCGTTAATCCAGCTCCTACCCATTCATAAAATGAACCGGCATTCTGAAATTGCAACAAAATTTCTAAATTCTCGTATTTGTAACAAATAGAAATACTACCCAACAATTAAAAAAAGATGAAAACTTCCAACAAAACAAACTTTGGCTCTAAAAGGAGTGATCAGTTAAAGAATAACTTACTGGTAAGCCAACGGCCAAGCTCAGCAGAGCAATCTCATTCCTCCCTGCTACGAGAGATACTGGTTTCTTAAATTTGAATGGCAAGTGGGTGCCATTTCCAGACGCACTACCTGATTATTTGCAGGAATGTCAATATATGGTTTGTCATATTAACTTGTTAATGCATGATTCATGTAATTTAATAAACAAGCATGGGTGATCAAAAGCTCATCCTTCAAGTTAATAAACTAGCAGAAATTGATTCCTCAAATACAATCGCAATTATTTTTTCCTTTTAATATATACATTGATGCTTAGAGAGGTGAGCGATGTTCCCACTTTCTCTACTTTAAGTAGAAGAACCTTCAAATTTCACCCATTAAAATTCATATTTACTAGCCAAGCAAGGAAAGAATCATCTTAAACAGGAAAGAATCATTAATTAAAGGTTCCGCTTAAGGTATCTTTTACCAATGTATATACATACTTGTTGCTCTTTCTTCAATAGCTAGACAATTTCTTGAATCTAACTACTGACTTAGGCATTGGAGATATTCCAAGGGCTAGTCGCCCAAAGAAGTTGATCATCTTCGCTCTTTTGGGAATCGCACTCAAGTCAAGGAGAAATTATCACAAGCATAACAAACCCTCTCAAATATCCTCAAAGAAAATTGTACATCTTCAGAAGTAAGGTAGACCAGTTTTAAAGGTTTTTCAAAATCCTTCTTTCAGGAGCAGCTTGAATAACATATTAGTATCCTGTCCACTGGCCAAATCCTTCTTTCAAAAGCAGCTTGAATAACATATTAGTATCCTGTCCACTGGCCAATGGAATCATACATGCAAACCATAGATAATACAGCGATATGATGCTTACTTTCCAGAACATTTTAAAAGGTATATATGGAAAATTAAGGGAACAAAATAGCAACCAATTGAACAAAAAATTCAAAAACTGCATTATTAACCTCTAACAGAAACACTACGCAGATCCTAACTAGGTTCTCTAAAAGCAGAAAGTAATATTTTCCACAATAAAAAAATAACAACCATATTAACCATGAGGAAAGGAACAAGTTAATAACCTTCAAGTTTCTGATTCACGAAAGCATGGAGAGCATGACCCTTTGACTCAATCAGCAGAACTGGTTGGTTTCCGTTTTTCAAGAATGCTTCCTTCTTACCAACATAAATACTGCCAATGAAGTTAGTCTCAAAATTGGTCAGTTCTTACAATACGCTCTTCCTTCATAACATTCGCACATTAAATTTCACTTCTGTGACTGAAACTGTTAAGGATCATAAACCTACTGACAGAGGCTAATGTTGTAGTCTTATCATCAGATTAACATGAAAGAAAGTTAAAAGTAGTTCATTCAGTTCTGTACACTTAAAATTCATATTTGAATGATCAAAAGACAGGCTAACTTGGAAATAAATCCACACATAAACTTATGTAATTCATGATGTTTAGTTTCTGTGGAACGAGAACTGGACAAACTTGTTCTATAACAGGGGTAGTCACTAGTATGCATAGAGCTCGTGTAATTTTGGGCTTTTATGTAGCAGCACGTACCTTGTTGTATACCAGAGGTAGTCAGTAGTATCTTTGGTGGTATTGATGTGATCTACAAAGCCATTTTTAATGAAGTCAGAACTTCCCCAGATCCCAGCATTTTCCACAAATATTTCCCATTTAAGAACTTTAAAGCCTTTATCCGATGACTGCAATTCATCAGGTACCATTTCAACAACGGATGTCTGGGAATTTACCTGTTGACAGTTTCATACACAAGTTCAAAACCCAATTCAGATACAAAAACAAGCAGACATGGAGCAAGTCTATTTATTTTCCTTTTTAAGTTGATCATAATTGCTATTCCAAATTGTTGGTTAGTGTTCGGTAGTTTCAACATGGAAAATGTTATTGATATTCTAATTTAACAATTTTTTTGATGCCACAATTGTAAAAGTCCAATGTAATCGTACTTCTCTCAGAATCTAATGTTTTCATGAATTGTTAGGCTCTTCTTTGCAGACTTCTTCGCTCCACACATTTTGTGATCCAACTCAATCTTAGTGTAGTTTTTCTTCCAATTTTGTTTAGGATTCACGTGAGTTTCAACAATTCTTTAGTCAATTTGTGACTTTATTCTTGGGGTTGGGCCCATGCCCATGTATGCTTGAGAATAAGGACTTCATTTGTGCAACAAGAGAATCTATCAAGTTTTCCTTCATATTTTTTTTTTTGTACTGGAACTGCATTATCAAGGTTTACTTGCACCTTATTTCTTCCTATTCCTATCCCATTGTGTTAATAAGCAAAAATGAGATTCCTCCGAATAAAAACACTTGTTACCATCCAGTGCTATCATGGAAATGAAATTAATGTAAGGAGTTTTAGCAAAATATTGGCATTTGATAATATGGAGAGTACCTTTGCAGTGTTGAAAACTACATTTTTGCAATCGGGAAGAATGCTAACTGACCAAGCAGGCAGGTGATATGATGTGTTCCTAAATACAACAGTTACGTCGTTCTTGTCATCATTGTTAGCGAGAAAGGCAACGCATGCTCCTGATTTGTCAGAATAGACATCAGCCTACAGTATGTAATCACCAACAAACAGTATTAAGTTACATTCTTAGTGGGAGACAATGCATGCTTAAACATATCAGAGCTTAGAAGGCAGCACCACCAAAGTTGACAAATGCACAAAGCTTGTCATATCCTTCATCCATCAAATAATATAACAGGGAATCGATAGAGCGAAGAGGAAACTTCAGATAAATCCATGTCACTATTCTAAATTTGAAGTCAAATGACATATTCTTCTTAGCTCAATAGTCAAAACCTGTTATGAACCAAATATATGATTTATATACATAGTTGTTACACTCCACCACAAAGCATGCCTAAGGTGCCAAACACTCGAGGATCAAGGTCAGCACGCTGGAGGCATGCAACTTTACACAGAAACCTCCAACATGCAAGCCTAGGTGCACCTTAGCTGCCATGTTAAGATTTTCTTTTCACAAATCCTCTCAATGAAAAACCAGGAAAAAATTGAATGCCCAAAGGGCAAAGATATTTGAATGACTCAAAAGTCCAAACTATAAATTTAAGTAACTGCATAAACATTAAAAATTGAAAGAAATAAATAATAAATAATTAATGGAAATACTCCCACAAATTCTTTTTTTAATTCAATGCCCAGAGTTCTTTTAAAATGTAAAAAAAAAAATTAAAAAGTCTTAAAAACCCCATTTCATATTCTAAACCCAGAACCAAGCAAATATTTTAACTGGAAGAGATGTTTTATGGTTTTTTCCAACAATACGGGCAATAGATGGGTGCAATGCTTCGGAGTTTTGTTTTTTAAATATCAAACTAGAGGATGATTTTTTAATTTCCTAGTGGTTTGCAAGTAAGATATGAACTAAAACCTATTGTTCTTAGGTACTTCGTAAATTTTTGTGCTGCATCATCCTATGTCCAGGTCCTAGAAGACATTGACGGCTTGGTGAGCACAAAAGTTTCTATGACGATGTGCATAACCAAGAAACTCACTTATTTGCTTGCCTTTGAAATTTTAAATGCTTCAACAATTGGTCACCCATGTCAACAAAATAACAGTTAGGTTGACATTTCTACTAAGAGCTTAGTGTCAATAAATTTATACAAGAACTTCTTTTGATCTCTTCCTAACAAAAATTATTTAGTTCACTCAAATAAAAACTCTTAAGAAAAAGGTTAACGAAAAATATACAATTTGCAAAACTATAACTGTAATGGAAAATTTAAGTCAATAAAAATCTATTTAATCGAATCCCATATATATAAACAGCAGGCAACTATTTCCTGACTAATACTATCATAACTACACAACTACTTCAAGCAAAGTAGAAAAGTTTGCAAAAATGACAAGAAAACAAAACGGATATGGAGAAAAAGAAACCAATATATGTATTATACAAGTCCAGAAGAAGAGGAAAAAAAAGTCACCTCTTGTAAAGGACCTAGTGACAAGTTAACGGGGTTAGCGTTTAATAACGTATGCTCGCATAACTTTATAGCCTTGTGGAGTTCCTTCAAGTGCGCCCATTTTGGGAATCTAGCTAGCCCTGTCAATCACGGGAGGTCTCATTAAATTTATATAGAACACGTGCATTCATTGAAACGATGTGCTCAATTTATTCGCCTATAATTACAAAAGAAGCACACTTCCCAAGCGATAGATTCAAAAACATAGAATAAGATAACTAAAATGATTAATAAAAATAGTTACCGTATTCATCAATTGGTGCCTCGTAGTCATAACTTGTCGTAATGAAAGGTCCACCTGAAGTACGACCAAAATTTGTTCCACCGTGATACTAGAAGAAAATACAGTAGAGTATAACAAACATTAACACAGGACTTCAAACAATAATCGGATAATGTAATTAATACAAAAGTGTGAGTATAATCTGCAAATAAGTATTGAACTTTAGACAATCATCTGGATTACCATATAATAATTTTGCACGCTGCCACCTTTTTGAAAGAAACGGGCAACAGAAAAGGCAATATCTTCAGGCGGCCTGTGGGGATTAGGTGCCCCAAAGGTTTGAAACCTGGAAAAGATAAAACATTGATCGCACAAAGTAAAAACGAATATTCACATTCTCTGAAGCTTCGATAAAGTATGCATCTCCAAGCTAGAGCAATTATAGGAAATAACACTACAACTTAGCCATCTTCCCCTCATCTTCCGCACTACCCCATCCCCAGCTAAAATCTTTCATCTTATTACCATAACTAAACTAAAATAGATCCGAGTCTCCATGCACAAGAAGTAATATTTAGCGTTACTCGCAAAACCTGTAAGCTGAGTTATGGCCATGTCATACATGTGAAGTCTCTTTGTACTGAATTTCTCGACAACTCTTAAGATTTTATATTTTGCTATACACTATTAATTTGAGGTCGATTTAAGCCATGTGCAGCCATAACGAAGGATTAAGTTGTTCAAATAAAAATTCGACTATATGGCAATATCATTTGGGTATGGACAAGTCACATATGTCAATAAGCTTAAAAAGCTAATGCATATAGCTTGCAATAAAATATTGAATACAGCGAGCTCGCGAATTACCATCCGGGCCAATTCTCAGTCCAAATCTTGGGTTTGTCTGGAAAAATAGGTTTAAATTGATCACAGTAAAAGGAATTGCAAGTATTTATCTGCAACAAAGAGTAAACCAAGAAAATATAAAAGACAAGAACCAAAACTAGACAGACCCTGCTTTCAACAGGATTTATAGTTCTTTTAGTTTTTGAAATTTTTAGCATTTGCATGAACACACGCCTGGAGTCCAATTGACAGGAACTGTGGGTAGTTTTCAAACTGAACCTAGAGTATGTTTACTCTCATGTAGTCTTGTACATTATGAAGTTGTTAAATTCTTACCACAGACTCAGGAGCATCAAACTGCTGGCACATAATCCAAGGTACACCAATGTTTTGAGAAACCGCCATTTCGGCCGCCCACATGGCATACCGCTTTCCACCTTCTCCATAATCTTTTTCGTAGTAACCGTATTCATTTTCAACCTACATAAGGAGGAAACAATGCAGTTTCAGCACATAGAGCATACAAGAACGAACAAACAGCTGTTGGTCCAGCACATGAAGCATTGAAAAACAGTAAACAGTATATTCAAAAGCAAAAGCTTTATAAAAAAACATGGGTTCAAACATATATCACTTCCAGCATCTATATATGACTTGTATAACTCGCTCATTTTTTACCTCGAAAATTCCAAGTTCATTTTCAGTTCACAACTTTCCCCTAAACAATGACAGACATGATTTTTATCGCTATCCATGAGATCCACATAAAGAAACTTTCATCAGTGGTAATTACAATGCAAGAACATTTTCAGCCAAGAGACATCAATCAGTAGAAGCATAAAAGAAAAGAGATTTAAATCATATCAAAAGGGTTCACATCATAGTAGAGAAAACAGAATGGCTTAAATTTCTTTTGGAACTCAGTTCAACAGATAGTACAAGGAAAAGATAGGAGTTATAATTGCCTGAGCCAAGATGATGGGACCTCCTTGGGATGCAAAAAGCTTCTCTTGCTTCATTAGGTTCACTATGTATGTGGTGAATTTCTGCATGTGATACTGAGCCAAGGCCAATAGGTAACGAAAATCCGCAAACGCAATCACATTCTAAGATTTTATTGAGAAAGGAGAAATCAAAAGCAGCCATTGTAATACCTTGAAGTTATAGTTATCAGTTCGAAAGACAGTTCCAGGAATATAATGCAACCAAACAGGCACCCCTCTTCATTCACACAAATCACATATTAAGATGGTTCATATGAACTAATCTACAGAGGAATATATACGAAATGGGCGAGTGAGTGTGGTTACCCGAAATACCATTCAGCAGCAACAAAAGGGCCAATGCGAAGGATTAGATGCATCCCAGCCTGCTGAACAATCTTCACAAACTTGACCAGATCGTATCGCTTCTCAAAATAATACTAGCATTCATTTTTCACCAAGAGTAAATAGTAAGCAGAAGATATTCCATTCAAAAGAAAAAATACATAAGAAATTAAGCAACATTGATTTATCACAATAATTATGATAAATTACTTACATTGGACATGGACGGCTCGTGACCGTTCCAAAATACATATGTTTCTATGACATCCGCGCCTCCTTCTTTGGCCGTCTGAACTAGCTCCGGCCACATCTACAAAACAACTCCGAGCTTATTAATAAGCAAACAAAAATTAAAAGAAAGAGAGAGGAAGAAGAAGAAGAAGAGTAGCAATTCAGAAGATAAAAAAAATAAGCAAGATCTGAATAGTGAGAATGGAAAACAAAGTAGCAATGGCACTAGACTACTGACCGCAGGGACACTACGGGGATAATGAATAGCAGCAGAAATGAGAAGTTTTCGTTCGCCATTGATGATGAGAGAGCGAGAATCATAAGTGACATTTCCTCCAAAACACAATGTGAAGGACAATAAGAAGAAGAAGAAGAAGAAGGAAGCAAAGCCAGCAGTCGGCAGCATGCTTTCCTCGATCTACTATTCTTCTACTAGGAAGCAAAAAATGCCGAACATCAACAATAATGTAGGGGAGAGAGGTTCATGTGGAAGTGCCAGTTGAAGCAGCACTTATTTATAGCAGAGGGGGCAACTGAGATATGGAGAGAGCGTGTTGATATCAGCAATGGCGTTTGGTAGTGGTAGATGTCTCACATGCCAGCCTAGCTTTTCCCCACATCTATGTATACCCCTCACCGCTTATCTTACAGCGGACGTCAATACCAGAAATCGCAACCAAATCCCCTTCTTTGACTGCAGTCTCTGGGGGAAAGGGAAGCAGCTTTAATAAGATTAAACAAAATAATGGAATTGTTTGTAAATCTTATTTTAGTGTAAATTATGGATGAAAATACCTAAATCAGTACTATTGTTATGAAATTTTGGAACCAAAGCTGGATTCAATAAATCTGTATATTAATAAATTTATCCATTAATTAATTTATTAATTTATATATAAATATATAATATTCATAAAATATTACATTTTTATTAATTATTTCTTAAAAAATAAAATAATAACTAATATATTTATAATTTATATTTATTTAACTCAGTTAAATTTATAATATAAACAAATTTAGAAATTTTGATTTAAATTCAAGTTAATTATAAATAAAATTTAATATTAGTTTTTATTATTTTAAATTGCAATAAAATATGCAAAATAAAGCTATTATCTAAATAAAGTGTTAATTTTACAAGGTAAAATTAAAAATAATTACTAATGCCATGTGCTAAGAGCATATTAATGATTTATATTTCAAAATCCTATGCGTTTAATCATTAATTTATAAAACATGTTTATTAAATTATAGTGCATTGGAATCATTAAACTATGTGTTTAATTATTCGTTTTTAAAACACATGTTAAGAATTCATTTTTAAAATAAGTAATTTACAATAATAATTTATTTGAAAATTAAAATAATTTTTTAATCAAGATAAAATAAAAGAATGTTATAACAATATTTATCTAGCACGAAGTTTCATTAATTTAAGATAAAGTTTCAATAATTATATATATATATATATATATACACCCACACACACATATATACTATATATTTGTTCATATTTATTATTTTATATACTTTCTATTTTTTATTTTTTTTACTTTAAGAGAACACAATTTCAGCTTTTTAAAGATAAATAAATAATTTAATTTGTATTTCTTTTAATTGATAAAATAAAAGAAAATTAAAAAAATTGTATCTCTTTCATTTCTCAATGATGTATTATGAATTATTTAAATGAGATGTTTATAAAATAAATGAAAAATTATTAAAATAAAATATGATATATAAAATTTATGATTTTGAAATAAGAAAGTTACAAAACTACCCTTTAAAGATGTGTTAATTACCTTTTTAGCTATAAATCTTAACATGAATGGCAAGAATTTTGATAGCTATTTGTAATGCTTTCCTTTTTTTTAAAAAAAAAAAAAAGATTAAGGCTTTGTTCTACAATAATAAAAACAATAATTGAGGTAGAGTGCAAAGGTTTATTGAAATTAAATTTTTATTTTATTACTTTATGAGAGATTATTAAGGAAAGTAGTTATAAATTAAAAGAATGAATGTAAAAGGTTAATACTACTAACATTTACCTGTTGAATTTTTTTTATATTTTCTATCTTTAAAATAAATTTAAAAATTTAGCTTCTGCCTATAGAAATCATCATTTAAAGATCATTTAATTATCATTTTAAGACATATATGTAATTTTAATTATATATTTTTATTTTAAATTAAAGTTATGTTTAGTTGAGTTTTTGATTGATCAATATTATATAATTAATAATTTGAATCTTATGAATTACTTTAATTAAAATATTGATGAGGTTATGTCACACTCGGCCCATACCCAGGCAGACATGTTCCCACGATACAAACAGTGACCCCCAGTTGGAGACCAATGCCTGTACCGTCAGGGATACATCGTACAGACGTCGTATGGGGACACGTTCTAAGCCTAATGGTGGTTATGCTGCGGAAACACGTGACAAGCATACATAAACCCG